>JAMBLF010000936.1:0-153475 GCA_030578115.1 Leucoptera coffeella | reverse complement strand
GGACCCGGCAAAAGTAGCGGTTCCCGTTACAAGGTGCGGAGTCCAAATGGCGTGTTTTAATTGGTGCGGAGTCTAAAAATGTGTAGTAGAAAGAAGATACCGAATTTGATTGGCCGATGCCGAGTTTTGATCGGTTGTAATATCTCCCCTCCATCACGCATACCTCGTTTCACCCCGCGTAATGCCACGCTAGTTTCCATACAAATATTGCGTAAGGCCCACTCCTCTTATTAATTACTCCATGGGCCCAATACTTACATCAACATAAGCTGTATTATGATAATGGTGGGTGGCCTCATAAGCAGGCGGTGGCTCGAAGCTGGTCACTGCTGCTTGCGTTTGAACCGCACTCGCTTCGTATGGAGCGTTCTGGAAGGAATTGATCATTATATGACTACCACTTATATTTACTAAAAAATCTTTGATACCAGATAGAAAAATTATGCGTATTATAATTTTCTCGTATTATTATTCTTCTAAATTTTTCAGAGTGAGAGAAACCTCGTAGAAAGACAGACTTCGTTGGATTGGTCAAAAAAAAATTTTGACTTCCAATTTAATGTACTATATTTGTACTTATATTTAATAAAAGCATTTGAGCTTGATATTGGTCAGATATTGCATGCGAGTTAACCATGAGATTAGTATATGAATAGATGAAATGTTATAAAATCAGATAGATCTAAAAACCTTAAATACAATTAAACACTTAAAATTATATTTTTTTTTGATTACGTTACAGATTCTTGTTTTTTGTGACGTCATTTTGCAACATATGTGATATACAAGAGCGCAATCACTCAGTGAACGAATAATAATACCAATGACACGTTGTTTAAGCTACACCAGGGCCCTTACTCCACTAATTAACTTTGACAGTCACTCAACTGCGTCGCTACTGCGTTACTTCTGCGTCTCGGCTGTAAAAGTGGCACTCTGCTAATATTTTGACAGCCACAGTTGTGCCTCAATAGCGAGTCAGTGGTGCTTCAGTGGCAACTCAAGAATAGAAATGTCAATAGTGGAGTACCAAATATAAGACTATTGAACTGACATTGACTGAGATTTGGTTAGTGGAGTAGCTTTTTTGTACTTCAGATGTAGTTCGATAGCGCCTCAGTGGCCAAAATTTGTTTGTAAAGTGCCAAAAGTGTCCAATTACGGCCACGGAAGTATTACAGTATCGATACTGAAGTAATATTGTGGTTAAAATGAATAAGTAGAGTAAGGGCCTAGGTAATATAATTATCACATATACATATAGGTAACGTCTTTTATACTTACATGTTGGGCTATTTGGAGGTCCGCGTACGAATGCTGTGCGGGAATGTGGTAGGCCGGCTGCGGCTCATAATTATTGCCATAGCACTGGCTACCGTCCGTGGAGTAGGCGTACTGTTGCTGCACATCCTCCGTAGAATACATGCCTTGAAGAAAAAAAATGTATATCATGATTATAATCATACATTTGCGTAATAAAACCTCTTTTGTGAAATCCATCGAATAGTACGGTGAGGGAAAACATCGTGAGGAAACCTACCTGTTCGTCGAACAGGTAATAGTTAGAGCTTGTAAATGGCGACATGGCTTACCAACATTCACATTGAGTACTGACTATCTGGTCAACACGTGGGTTCGAGGTGGCCATAGTATTACTACTGTATAGTATTATATTATCTGTGGTATTACTGCGCAATTGCGAAGATGGAAACCTGACTACCTCGCAAGGGTTAATGGTCGTGAATGCGTTTTTTCTTTTGTCTTATAATAAACTTGAATACCATATTGTTGTTGTCTTATTATTGTTGTTGTTGTCTTATAATATACACGTTTTTATTATATAAAAACATACGCTATAAGTCCCGTTAGTTATTAATCATGAGTGTAAATCGCTAATCTCTTAAAACTATAATGAATACCACATCACCGCTTCCCTATAAAGGGGTAGATAGAGATCACGGGGACATAACATAACCCCACCTGGTCCATAAGCCACATCATGTTGCTGCACCGCCGTGGGGCCTGGTGGGATATCCTCGTTGGTGTACAGCACTTGTTCCTCGTAGTCCTTGCTGATAGTCCAGTGCTGCACACTCCTGGACGTCAGCTGGCTTTTCAGGATGGAGTGCTCTGAGCTGTACGGCGGCGGGTTGGTTTGGGGTGGACTGGAATACAATGTTGGTATGTTAATATACGAGTTTAATGTTAAAAGGATGCATCTATTTCTATGTATGCAGTGAATACTGGTTTTATTTTACTAATATTTAATTTAATAATTTACTTTTTATTAGTTAATACAATCAGCTATCATTTTCATGACGTCATTATCATTATCAAGACAGCTATCATTTTCATATTGAAAATTTTAGATAAACAATACGGATTGAGGATTCGAGCCCAGTTCTCTGGGTAACTAATGTTCTAATTACACTGCACTTTACACTACAATTTACTTTAAAAAATTAGGAATTCATAGTTATTCAACCTAACCTATCTTAAAAAGTCTCTGTCCTAACTTAACGGGACAAATGTACACTATATTAAGACTATTTTTATGTATATAGCTGGAACTTTAAACAAACATATCAAACTCACTTCAACTTCATCCGCAATATAGATCCACCTCCATGCCTCCTATCACTTCGTTCCACATACTCTTCGCCCTGGTACGGAGCTATTTCCTCATAGCTTTGAAACACATAGTTCTTATTATCCGGCATCATAATTTCTTTATTCTCCACGTATTTAGGGTCGGGTATATCGGTTGCATACTCGGGGTATAAGGGTTTCTCTTCGTAAAACTCTCCGTTGGGTGTCATATGCATTATTGGTTTGGGTAAGGTTAGCTTTATGGACTTCTTTTGGGATTTTTTCGACGATTTACTGGCTTGAGGCGGACGGAGCTTGAATTCCTGTGAAAACATATTATAGTAAGTATATCTGACCATATCGCCGATTGTCTACAACGGGGACTTGAAATTGCTTAATAGAATAGAATAAACATGTTAATTCGTCATTCGTATTCATTCTAAATAGAACTTATTTAACGGCATTTTAGAGAAACTGAACTCAATGATGTATCACACAAGATACTATACTTTAGGTTCCTTAACAACTTTCTTTATTTAAAAATGAGGTTAAATCTTTTCACTATTCATTGGGGTTCACGGAGATTGGAATCTCATAGATATATCCATTCAGTCACTTTTTGCAAAACCATCTAACTCACCATAGAATTATATTGATGGAATACAGCTGACAGGTTGCTAGCCTATCCCCCAATAGATTCCATAGACTTCTATGTACTTCACTACATAGTATAAAACAAAGTCGCTTTCTCTGTCCCTATGTCCCTTTGTATGCTTAAATATTTAAAACTACGCAACGCATTTTGTTGCGGTTTTTTTAATAGATAGAGTGATTCAAGAGGAAGGTTTATATGTATAATAACATCCATTAAATAGTGGAGTAGGCTGTATATTTTATACCCGTGCGAAGCCGGAGCGGGTCGCTAGTTTAGAATTTAACTCACCCTATCCCTATGAACAGCTGCCGCAGCCCTCTTCTCTAAGGTCCTGAGTTCTTTACCCAACTCTCGTACCAGCTGACTCGAGTTTATGCTCTTCGGCACGTTGTCACGCTTCACTTGTTCTGTCTGTAATAAACGGAAATAAATTGAATTGAATTGAAACCAGGTTGGTAGCATAATGTACGCTTCAAAACTTTTAACCCTTTAGGAGTGGTCATTCACTTGTTCTGTCTGTGTGACAAAAATAAATTGAATTGAACTTGAAAACGACTTGGTAACATAATATAGGTTTCAAAACTTTAAACCCTTTTGGGGTAGTCCGAGGCATGAGCCCTCACTAGCACAATGGACTCTAGGCAACAACTAGCATTAACAGTAACAGGTGATGTCTCATATCGCCGTGTAAAGGCGTAAGTTAATTTCTACTTCGAAAAATGGGAGCTTAATTTAATAGATAAATTACTACACCGTTGGTACACACTTTTTTGTTTTAAACAGGATAGTAATGCCTTATTGTTTATATCATATTTATGGGTTTCAGATTTAGTTGATGACATTATGACTTATTTGTTACCAATTTTAATTATGACATTAGTAGGATATATTTAAGACACGTATGTCCATAACTCGTGGTATTGGCAGGATAATTAATGCCAAAAATGAATGATAAATACAATAACTATATATAACATTAGATGATATTATGTTAAAATATAAGATTAACAACATTTCTATTTATAATAACTAACTAACTATACTAACTATAATTTTAAATAACTACATATTATAAACTGACGAACTTAGACAATATCATAGTATGTTCGTTTTTTCTTACCGCTTTGAGTGCATGCCATTCCCTCAACGCCGCCGTCAGTATCTTGATACCACGAAGCAACAGCGGCGGGATATCCACCGGGGGTAGAGTGGGCTCACTCGCCCCTATCGTGAAGTCTTCGTCCTAGAAAGAAAGGCATTTAGTTAATTTATAAAGTAGGTTGGACAGGAGAATAGGTTCCAAAGAATGGTCAACGAATATTCTGACGACCTCTGTGGCGCGATCGGTTAGACACCTGAACGCTAATCGTGAGGTCCCGGGTTCGATTCCCGGTGGAGGCAGAGTTAAGAACTACGCTTTTCTACTGCTTTCCAGTCTGGTTGTTGATTATATATGCTATATATGTATTTATCTTTAAATAATATGTATACATTTCTTAAATATACGTTGACTAGTACCCTTAACACAAGTCTTAAATGTACTTACCAAGGGGCTAGTTCAATTGGTGTAATAATGTCCAAATATTATTATTATTATTCGCAGTCCATGAATAAACACACAACCGCTGGTTTAGATTAGTTTGGAAATGGTAGGTGCGGCTATAATGTATACAAAATAATAAAAACTCAGGGATTTGGGTTCCAAATACTTGAACTGACCGAGGACACTTTGTATCTCCAAGGTACTGTCCACGACACGCATAAAATAATAATAATATTTGGACAGCATATGAAAGACATTTACACCAAAGCACAAACTTACAAACAATAACATGACACAACATCTTATAACAATAGTAATAAAATAAAAAAAAACCACTTTATTCACAAAGTGACAAGACTAACGATGACAGAAACAAAACGGGAAACAACAATTTGATGGAGAAAAGGGGCGTGGCGCTGTATGCTGGCCCCGGGCCCCTGTGAAAAGGATCCGTCTCAGTTACTTGCTAGCAGAAAGGGTAGCCCAATCTGCCAGCATTTAAAAAATATAAATTACAAACTTTTATAATAACATTATCTTCTTACCTGTATCTCCTCATTATGTTTTCTAAGCAGGTTGAGCAGGTATGCTCCGGCGTACCAATGCTGCGCTTCGAACAGCGGGTACCTGAACATCTGGGGCGTTTCCACGCGACGCTCGATTTCGTAGATTCTGGGGTGGACAGAGGGAATGCATTAGTAAATATACGATCTCTTTCGAGGTATGGGTTAAACTAAAGTATATACGTAATAGTTATCATTCCCTAAGGATATAATGAATACAAAGTACTTGAGTAAATTTAGTCATGTTTTGAAGACAAGGCTATTATACACATTCACGTCTTTGAATCCTTTCGGAGATGGACAGAACCTCGGAGTTATGAAAGCATCTCCTTGGTCACTTTTTAGTATGAATTTTGGGTTTGCAATGTCTAACATTGGTGACAGGTTGCAATCACATGTAGATTCCTTGATGCTTAGTCCTTTAGTCGCCTCCTACGAAATCGCCTCCAAGCCGGGAAGAACGGTAGCTGGTTAACATTCTCTTTACGTCCCAATTAAGCACAGGAAATTATATTATAATATAATATATTTGGTGTAAGTTTCTGTATTTTACCATTATGCGCATTATTAGTATTGTATCACTTTTAGCATCAACATTGGGATTTAAAATAATCATATTTAATAACATAGTTATTTTACTGTCTTCCCACGACCACGGGCTATGCAACTGGGTCGAAACGTCGCTACGCGTCGTGTGATATAAAGGTATCTATATCTTTATTTAATTTTATCGCAATAGGATCCGGTCTCATATTAAAAACGGATATACTTCTGAAGTCTACTACAGGTGTATAGCACCATAGATTTGGTACATTAGCATTAAAATATACATACACAAATATACATAAGTCATTTTATTCTTTTCGGGATGGACAGAGCCTGGTGGATGGTGGATATCTCCTAGGTCATATTTTATCATGAATAATGGGGTTATAATGTCATATGGAACATTGGTGACAGGTTGCTATCCCTTTGCCTAAAAGATTCCATCGGTCCTTAGTCCCTTAATCGCCTCCTACGACATCGCCTCCAAGCCGGGAAGAACCGTAGCTGGTTAGCATTCTTTTTACGTTCCAGATAAGCACCGGAAATTATAGTATAAAGTATAAATATAAGTTTCAGTATTTTACTGTTAGAGAGAGTCGAAGCACGCGAACGTATAGTGGCCATGACAATGCATAGTGGCGCCCGCCCGTTTTAAAATGTAAAATATTGTCTTTTGTTCTTATAAAGTTAAACCTTATATAAAGTTACTGGGACAACACTTTTAGCGCTGACTGTAATTTAAGTTTTTTTTTTTTATATAAATTGTTTTTATAAGAAAAAAAGTTAGGCACTTGTGTTACTTATAAAATAAGTATGAGTATAAATAACCCATTAATACTCACTGCAGTTGCATTTCAATAGCGTACGCGTGTAGAAGGTTCCCGCCTAGTACAAGGCTGTCTTTAGGCGTCAACACCGCGTGGATCCAGCCGGCGGGTATGCACAGAGTTTCGCCTGCCGCGATCTCTGCTGTACCATACCATTCGAGCTGGGGAAAAAAGTGTGTATGGTTTAGTATGTACCAGCGACCCGCTCCGGCTTCGCACGACTAAAATATATAGCCTACTCCACTATTTAATGGATGTTATTATACATATAAACCTTCCTCTTGAATCACTCTATCTATTAAAAAAAAACCGCATCAAAATCCGTTGCGTAGTTTCAAAGATTTAAGCATACAAAGGGACATAGGGACAGAGAAAGCGACTTTGTTTTATACTATGTAGTGATAGACATAAACATAACATACGATTCACTACGTGTGTATACATTTATTGTAGCGGGGTAGTCAGAGGCTTGAGTGCCTATCTTCGAAATTTCTATGGCATGATGCGTATGCGAAACCCGCGTTTCACTAGATAGACAGTACTCAACGTGATAGGTAGGGTACCACATCGCCGTGTATAGGCACTAGCTATTACCTATACTGGGGGATAGATTCCTTACGAGGTTTTCTCTCGCCGGTAGCGACTGTAAATTATGTACGTAAATGAAAAACACATTTTAATTTCTTTCATTGGTACATGCCAGAGCCGGGATTCGAACCTAGGACCTTTCTCATACGAAGTCCGAGGTCTTGTCCACTGGGCTATAGCCGCTTTATATAGTATGTATAGTTTAGCATGTATGTAGCAAATACATACACCCACCATTGGTGTCAGGGCAAAAGCTATATATTGTGCGATTCATATGATGGACTTTCGCTTCATTGACACTCAAACATCTTCTCATACGCAGACACACTAGATCTTAAACGTACTTACCATATCTCCGAAAAACCTCTCGCTCTGGTTATTCGAAGCACTCCACTGCTGGTAAAGTGCTAGGTTTGTGGACGTAGGGGGCGCTAAGAAGAATATCTGTAATACAAAAAACATAAAAAGTCAGAGTAAATATAAATGTAAAATTTTTCTGGATCGGGAAATGAAATGGAATTATTTTTGTGCAATAGAATATATCTTTGTATGAAAGAACAAACAAAAATATTCTCATTTCAATCATACAAAGATTACAAGTCACTTATTGAAAGTAGAAAAGGCTATCCGTAATATCCATACAGCTAAATGTTAGACATAATTAAATTGTTGAATGAAAATCTTTCGAAAAACTGTATTTACTAGGTTACTAAACTACAACACTATCAAATTAACATAACGCGATTAAATGACTGCAATATTGGTGCTAAAAATATCACATGTTAATTATTTATAGCTTGTCACTGTTTCCGAATGGGGTGCTGCCGGAGGACCAGTAAAGCAGCCTAGCTGCATAGTATACTGAGACAGCACCTTTTCACTGCATCAAGGTTTGTGTTTATGTCCAGTGACAAAAGACAAACGCGTTCACGACCATTAACCCCTGCGGGGTAGTCATAGGTTCAGGTGTCCATCTCCCAAGTGCATGGATGGTAATTCTAAGGCCACCTCGAACCCACGTGTTGAACAGACAGTCAGTACACCATGTGACTGGTGGTAAGCCATGTCGCTATTTACCGTTTCGAAGTTTTCCCCACCGTAGTAGTCGACGCATTTCGTAAATGTATTTGTATTACGAAAATGTACATAGAAATTCATTAAACTTCATTTCCATTGGTACATTCTCAAGCCGGATTTGTCCCCTTTTATGTCCATTGAATAAAATGTTTTTTTTCATTCTTTATAATATGACCAAAGAGATACATATCATACCTATAAGATTTGACGACCTCCGTGGCGCGATCGGTTAGCCGCCCGAACGCTAATCGTGAGGTCTCGGGTTAGGTTAGGTCAGAGTTAAGAACTACGCTTTTTTACTGCTTTCCAGTCTGATTATATGTGCTATATATGTATTTATCTATGTATAATAAGTATACATTTCTTAAACATACGTTGACTAGTACCCTTAACACAAGTCTTAAATGTACTTACCAAGGAGCTAGTTCAATTGGTGTAATAATGTCCAAATATTATTATTATATACCACTAACCTTCCGTCCATGCAACACATGGTACCAGACCGTAGTACCCCCAAAGTCCACGTGCCAATCCGTGTAGGACCCAGCGGCAGACATGAGACAGTACTTCTGAATCGAGGGTCTCGGCTTCTGTTCCCCGTTCGCCCAGACACTCTCCGACCAGTCCAGCTTGCGTAACGTGGACGGTGGCTCCACTAGTGATGACATGCTGGTAAGAAATAAAATAAATACATATAGAATAATTGATAAAAAATGGAAAAATTAGAATAAGAAATAATTGAAAATCGATAGAAACAGAGCGGCTGTAGCCCAGTGCGTAAGACCTCGGACTTCGTATGAAAAAGGTCCTAGGTTCGAATCCCGACTCTGGCATGTACCAATGAATGAAATTTAAATGTGTGTTTTTCATTTACGTACATAATTTACAGTCGCTAACGGTGAGGGAAAACATCGTGAGGAAACCTGCCTATCCCTCAGGATAGGTAATAGTCAGTGCCTATATACAGCGATACGGTTCACTACCTATCACGTTAGGTGCTGTCTATCTAGTGATACGCAGGCTTCGAATGACCCATACCTAACATGCCTTCAAAATTTCGGTCGTGAAGCGTATGTATGTATGTATGTAAATAATTGTCTAAAACGTAATTGTAAAACAAAAGAGGATTTGAAAAGATGATCAGTGCCTGATGTAAATTTAAATCATTCCGCTTTATACAAATACGACTATTACCCATTTCAAGCGATAAGCAGTATATAAATAGTAGTTGGTACATTTCACAGTTGTAATTATTTACTTTTGTATTGTGCTAATCCGGGACGTAAAAAGAATGCTAACTAGCTGCCGTTCTTCTCCACATATCTTAGGGAGCTACTAAGGAACTAGAGGTATATGAAATCTATTGGCCGATGGGCTAGCAACCAGCTACCAATGTTCCATACGACATCACAACCTTATATTATGCTAATAAGTGGTCAAAGAGATGTTTTCAAGTCTCCGAACCTTGCCCAGAATATGTAGTCAACGATAAAAGTGCAGTCTCAGTGACTTTTTATAAGGTTTAAGTTTATAAGAACAAAAGAATATTTTACATTTTAAAAATGGCGCCACTATGCATTGTCACGGTCACTATACGTTCGCGTGCTTCGAAATGAAAAAAAATGTCTTTTGTTCGTATAAACGTAAACTTTGTAAAAAGTTACTGGAACTGCACTTTTAGCGTTGACTGTACATACATGTATTTTTTAACCTAACCTCACTTAGTACAGTGAATGTATCACTACATAGTATAAAACAAAGTCGCTTTCTCTGTCCGTATGTCCCTTTGTATGCTTAAATCTTTGAAACTACGCAACGGATTTTGATGCGGTTTTTTTTAATAGAGTGATTCAAGAGGAAGGTTAATATGTATAATAACATCCATTAAATAGTGGAGTAGGCTATATATTTTATACCGTGCGAAGCCGGAGCGGGTCACTAGAGTATGTACTAAAACACTCACTTAGTATCAGAGAACTCCAAACTAATAACGTTTAGGACCTTCTCATCCCTGCTTTCGGGAGGCGTCTCGAAGTAATCCACGAACTCTGTCAATGCCATTCGCATCGTGGTCTGCTTTCGTACATCTATCACCTCCACCTAGAAGAAAGATGATAGACAAATTTAATATAGAGAATATAAACTAGCTGCCTTTCTTACTCATGTGTTGTGAGTTTAGAGATTATGTGTCAATGGATTGAATTGCACGATGAGATAACAACTGAGCTAAATCAAATTCTAATTCGTCGTAGCTTAGTTGTTGGGGGTTTGACTATATATCAGTGGGTACAGGGTTCAAATACCGCTGAGCATGTACCAAAGGAAATGAAGTTGAATGAATGTCTATGTGCATTTTCGTAATAAAAATTCTTTACGAAATGCGTCGAATACTACGGTGAGGGAAAACATTGTGAGGTAACCTACCTGTTCACCGAACAGGTAAATAATAAGAGCTTATAAATGGCGACATGGCTTGCCACCTGTCACATTGAGTACTGACTATCTAGTCAACATGGGGATCAAGGTGTCCATAGAATTACTAGTTACTGCTAGAGATTAATAGTTACTGCCTATACTGTTAGGGTAGTAGAAGCTTATTAATGTGAGTGTAAACTATCATACCTCCATCTGCGTTCCACAGTATCGTAATATTGATCTCGTGGTAAATGAAGCTGCGATAGGAATCTTCATTTCTAGCCCTTCTATTGAATGGAACATGACCGGACGAGTGAAATCTGCAAAAGAAGCATACATTATGGTTTAATTCATATCAATATGATTACATAATAATAAGCTTATGTGAATACTGCAAAGGTTTCTTTGTAGACAATGTACACAGTTGATTTTGATAATTATCTATAGACCTAGACAATAAGGAGGTATCCTCTCCCCTGCTGTAGGCTAGGCAGAGATCATTTAATGCCTAGTTTTCTAATACTACTAAACTAATTTTGCTTCATTAACTTTCTACCACCTTATACATTGAATTTTACAAGTACTTCTAACTCACAAGTTTACTTTGTGTGTACTAATAATATAAATTTTGCATGCATATATGTATATATACATTCACACAATCTCTTTCTGTTCTACTACATGACTGACTTAGCGAGTAACATTATTAATCTGCATGCATCTCGCGAAGGATTGAATGGCCTATAGAGTTGTGATGTTCAGTACAGCTAGTAATAATCACGTCCCTCAGGGTCTTCACAACAAGCAAAAGAATCCCTTTCAGGGCTAACAGAACTTTAGAGATATATTGATATGTCTTCTTTCTATTCCTCAATTACTTTTACTAAAACTATATCCTAATTAACATGTTACATAGTGTAGAAGGTAGACAGAGATTAGCTGAAACACCAGTCTTCCCGCAACCATGGCCTATGCTACTGGGTCGAAACATGTGGTGAATTAATATTTCTTTATTTAATTTATGATGATACAACCTGATCTCACATGAGTATAAATCGCGAGTGTCTAAAAATAACTATGTAACTTACGGTTATCTCTAATATACTCTTCAGTGAACTGTTGTCCTCTCATTTTGGTTAAGGCGTTGGGCAGCGGTCGTAGAGGTCTCGCCATGAGCGCTCTGATCCACGCTGGCGTCCCAACTTGCGCTGGACGAGCCTCCGCCCCTATCTCGTAGCGGTCCGACCGATGGTTGTTAGTTGGTATCTTTACTGTAAATAGAAATGGTGTTGAAAAGAGGATGTATGTAATAGTCAAAACAGACAATGTAATAGTCTTCTAGGTACCCTTTGGTGTTTTGTATAATTGAAACTATGGTTTAAAATAATGTATTACAACAACAAATAGAATACAAACACTTTCACAACCATTCACACTTGCAAGGTAGTCAAAGTTACAGTGTCCACGGCCAAAAGGGCATATTTAGTAATTCTATTCACCTTGCATCTAGTTATAAAACTCTGGTATAATTTAGTGTGGATTAGTAAGGTGTCTGCCTATTCACAATAAAGCAGAACAGAGGTAAAATTTAATAGTCTACAGGTATGATTTACTAGTTCTGCAGCAAAAGATGACAAGCCATCGCTTCACAATAAAATATGTGTTCTGGTGTAGGTCACACATAGAAACTAGTAGTGTAGTTGTGACAATGTAGTTATTAGTGACCATAAATTGTACAATGACATGATTGTACATTTATTTACATATCACGCTGATTCCCTGTAGAGGGGTAGGCAGAGATCACGGATCCCCATCTGTCCCAATCAATCAATCAATCAATCAGCCTATGACAGTCCACTGCTGGACGTAGGCCTCCCCAAGGTAACGCCACAAAACATGATCACTCGTGGCCCTCAGCCAACCACTACCAGCGACCTTTTTCAGGTCATCAGTCCATCTGGCAGGGGGGCAGCCTGACAAACTACTTTCGCTGCCACACTCGCCTCATATATTTGTAAAAACAGATCCTAATGTTATATAAAATTGTAATATAGTTAAATAGGTTTAATTTGTATAATGTGAATTGATATTGTTAATAATTCCGACTTCTTATTAGATGTCCTAGGTTCAACAATGAATGAAGTTGTTTTTTATGTATGTAATTTGCAGTAACGGTGAAGGATAACATCATGAGGAAACCTGCCTAGGTAATAGCTTGTGTCTGTAAATGACACTATACTACTACAATTCACTACCTATAACATTAGGGTCTGCCTATCTATTGAAACGCAGGCTTCGTGTGGCTCATACCTGACATGCCCTCAAAATTACAGAGATAGGCCCTCAAGTCTCTGAATAACCTGCCATAGTAAAAAGGGTGTGTATATTGTGTCACCCGAAAACACCCACATTGTGAAGAGTATATTATGTTATTATTGTTATATTGATATTTAGGAGGTAAATGCTCAACTTAGACCTAGTGCCTTTAAGTCTACTGTAGTGGGTAAATAAGCATTTATGGTACAGTATAATAATTGTAATAAGGTTATTGAAGCGAAGTCTCATATAGTGAAGTTTGTGGACATGTTATGTTTTTCCTAATATAGTTATTAAAAAACAACTTTTTTGGTAAATCTATGATGACTTAATAACATTGACTGGAAGTAGCTCAGTTGTTTGGGGCTTGACTCTGTATCGAGGGTACAGGGTTCAAATCCTGCTTGAGCATGTACCAATAGAAATGAAGTTTAATGAATTTCTATGGACATTTTCATAGTGAGGAAACCTACTTGATCCCCGAACAGGTAACAGTGCTTGTAAATGGCGACTTGGCTTACCACCTGTCACATTGAGTACTATTTGGTTAACACATGGGTTTGAGGTGGCCATAGAATTACAACTTTCGCAATTGCGGAGATGGACACCTGAACCTCTGACTACTCCGCAAGGGTTAATGGTCGTAAACCCATATGTATGTTAATAACATTATCTCTGAAAGACTGTGTAACTCTGTATAAGTGTAGAATCACAAAACAAAAAGTAAATACAGCTTAACTAGGTATAAAAATGTAAAACTATCACTTACATACTGATGGTCCGTAAGTTTGAGAACATTTTGGACAATGATACTTGTCTATATCATCCGATTGATAACTCCTCACATTAACACAGCTAAAAAGGACAATAACATAAGTACAGTTTTAACAGGATGCACAAACAGATCTTAAAACTAAGTTTATTGAAGTAATAGGAGGATTATTTAGTAGTTTTGGTAAACTGTTATAACTTTTAAGATGCTTTTCACAGACGGATCCCATAAACACAAAGCCAATTGGTTTATTATGAGGGTCCATGGTTACTATCCATGTAAACATTAGTCGGGTCAGAATTTTCGAAAATTATGCCTATGTAGCCAATATTTAGTATAATTTAATATTTTAGAACTAGGACAGAAGGGTTTTTATAGCTGGAATAGGTGAATTGTGCGTAAAAACTACATTTGAAATCAATGAAAAGAGGTGCGACAAGCCGTCAATCAAATCGGGAGATTTTTAACACAAAATACGTAGATTCTTTCGAAATTATATTTTGCAAGCATTACCTGCCGTGATACCATTCACGACAACAGTCACATTCTATCATAAACTGTCCAATATTATATGGTTGACCACACAAACAATAGGTTTCCTTCGTCGATGACGCCATTTTGATGGCGAATAGACAAGTGTACGTTTGACGTCTAAGGTTATTAGTTTTTTTTATTAAAAATATAGTCTGTGTATTTATGTTCATTAGAGATATTCTATTTTAATCTGCAACAGATATTTATTAATATTTTATATTCTAACTATATGACCCAATAATCTAACTATTCTAATAAGTTATTATTAGCTGATGTTGAAATATATCAATATCTTACGTTATTTCTTGATGTGCGGATTGATAAAGTACTATATACACTCACGCAGACTTCTAGTGAACAACAAGTTTTTAGATATTAGACTGTTCTTTAAAAAGTATAATAATACATATCATCAATAATACTCTTGCAAAGACCTGATTTTTCACTTTGATTACCATAACAACCAATCATATGATATTTTATTTCTATTGTTTTTTTTTAATATTCATTTCCCTGCTTAGATTCTCTGTATGTTTTGTTATTTAATTAGAAAATATGAATTTATTTGCCTGGGTCGAGCAATGCTCTAAATTAGATTATAGAAATTGTGGACCTACTGCGACTATTCGCAATCCTTTATAAAACCCGTATACCGCCAAAGCTGCTTTCGCAAAGATCTTAGTTATTTCTACTCAGCAAAACGATTAGAAACCAAAGAAGTCTCATTGCTAAGATCGCATTTAGTATAATATTAGTACTGTATCGCCGTAACCTAATTTATAACCACGATTTATCGCGTAGATACAACCATTTCAATATATGACCAAAGTTAAGAACTGCAATTTACTGGATCTAAATGCGTGACCATCTACATATATACTTATTTATTTGTTTATTATTTTTGTACGCCATACAATCGGCGATCTTCTTTGTTAGGTAGGTAGAAAAATAAAGAAAAGTCACCTGGTCATCTAATTAGGTTAAACAGAACTTTTTGGTTATTAGATATATCCAACATTAAACTATATGCTGTTCGTCCCGGCATGTCCTATGTGGCGACTAACATTTATACGGTGATTGGTTAGATGAGTCACCAATGATCTATACCAAAGTCTCGTATAGATCATCGTACTCAATAGAATTCTCTAAGATTTTGTCCAGGCGAAATAATGCATACAATTTTGTACGCTTTGCGACTCTGGTGTGGAATCGAACCCGAAAGCTTTTCCGCCATTTCAGCCACAGACGTTTATTTAAATACCATGTAACTTATATACACTCTTATATACAGAGGTATAAAAATACTATACTAGTACTAATACCCCGTCACATATAAAGTATTACGTCAGTTCTAAGTGGTTCTAAGTAGGTAGAATTTGTAAGCATATTTAGTGCTCTTTTTAAGTTGGTAACATTGGTATATGGTATGTATAGGACAAAGAATAAAGACTTATTTCATAAGTTAGAAAATACTAATTGAATTAATTCACTTAGTCACCACTATTGCCATTATTTACAAGGCAATCTTTAAATATACCTATTAATCCTATAAATGTATCATTACGAAATTGTCAACGTTTACTCAGCCATTAATTAACAGTGACAAGAAAATTTCCTTACGCCACAACATTTTTTTCTCTCACTTCCATAGTCACTAAAGCCTATAATAATAGGTTTCTTAATTAGTTGGATTTACTTGTCAAGTCGAGGTTGTAAATATGATTTATTATTAATTATATAATAATCCCCTGAGAAAATGATGGAATGCAAGGATCCGAAGATATTAATTATTGTAGGACGCTATTACACCAATTGAACTAGCCCCTTGCTAAGTACATTTAAGACGTGTGTTAAGCATATATTATAATACATAGATAAACATACATAATTATATAATACATAATTAACGACCAGACTGGAAAGAAGATGAAAAAAACAAACAAACGCATTCACGACCTTTTACCCTTGCGGGGTAGTCAGAGGTTCAGGTGTCCATCTCCGCAATTGCGAAGGTAGTAATTCTATGGACACCTCGAAACCCACGTGTTAACCAGATAGTCAGTACTCAATGTGACAGGTGGTCAGCCGTGTCGCCATTTACAAGCACTAACTATTATCTGTTCGACGAACAGGTAGGTTTCCTCACGATGTTTTCCCTCACCGTAGTATTCAACGCATTTCGTAAATGTATTTAAATTACGAAAATGTACTTAGAAATTCACTAAACTTCATTTCCATTGGTACATGCTCAAGCGGGATTTGAACCCTGTACCCACTGATACAGAGCCAAGCCCTAAACAACTGAGCTACGTCGAATTTCTGAGCTACGTCGAATTACTGAGCTACGTCGAATTGCTGAGCTGGAAAGAAGATGGTTTATTCATATTTATCCTGTTGGGTATTACAAAGATTGATTGCCCATGGATTGTGGTTAACCTGTCGTTTAGTTAATTCTATTTACTTATAGTCCTAACCAACTCCTACGCAATGTTGGGAAAACACATTCTATTTACGTAAGAGTCTAAGTACGAGGAATCTCTATATCTGTACAGATATTTCTCTGGTACATCAATATACTCTGTTAATTGACGACGGGTTAATTGGTAATTCGGTGTGGCTCAGTTGTTTGATACTTGACTCTGTATCGGTGGGTACAGGGTTTGAATCCCGCTTGAGCATGTAAATAGAAATGAAGTTTACTGAATTTATATGTACATTTTGGTAATAACAAAAAAAATACGAAATGCCTCGAATAAACCTACGTGTTCGTCGAACAGGTAATAGCTCTAACTATGAGCTTGTAAATGCCGACATAGCTTATCACCTGTCACATTGAGTACTGACTATCTGGTCAACACGTGGGTTCGACGTGGCTAAAAAATTAATACCTTCGCAATAGCGAATATGGAAACCTGAACCTCCGACTACCCCGCAAGGGTTAATGGTCGTGAACGCGTTTGTCATTTTATTTTTGGATTAACCACCGTTCATATAAAGTCCGTAGTGATAAGCAAACTACTGATATCCGATTGTGAAGCCTCAAGGGTCTATCTCAAAAAGTACACACACCTCTATTAATCAAAATTTTTTAGGGTGATGATAATCAAAGCGATGATATATAAGCGGCTGTAGCCCAGTGGGTAAGACCTCGGAATAAATGAAATTTAAATGTGTTTTCATTAACGTACATTTACAGTCGCTAACGGTGAGGGAAAACATCGTGAGGAAACCTGCCTATCCCTCAGGATAGGTAATAGTCAGTGCCTATTTACGGTGATACGGTTCACTACCTATCACGATGGGTGCTGTCCATCTAGTGATCTGCGGGCTTCGAATGACCCATACCACATGCCTTCGAAATTTCGAGCCTCTGACTACCCCGCCATAATAAAAAAGGGAGTGTGTATACACAAGTCGTGAAGCGTATGTATGTATGTATGATAATCAAAGATAATTATAGGCCCATATATTCCTCTCCGGAGTGATTTATGCTCAAATCAATTTATGAGAAGGTATGAAGTAAAGTGATCTCTTGTGACAAATATATTATATACTTGGAGAAAAACCAATGACAAATCGTTTTCAAGCACAAGGACACGCCATCTACTTATCAAATAGTTTAATTAAAGTATTTTTCCTACAGCGTGATACTAAAATAAATGATTGCTCAAATATATTTCACGTACTATTAACTATACATTAGATGATGACTATCACGGGACTTAGTCCACTTTTTTATGCAAAAGATGCTGTATGCAAAATAACAGTTCAATATCAGATCAGTAACTTTAGTAGATTAGCAAAAATTACAAATTTCGCCAATTTTAATGTGAAATTTGTCACTTTTGTTAATTTTAATGGTGAAATTTGACTCTTTTGCTAATCCACTACCAACTTCACACTATTACTGATCTGATATTGAACTGCGTTTGTGCTAAAACTTATTAGTAGACTTGGGTAATCACGTGGGGTCAAGGTACCTATAGAATAACTATATAGACTAACTAACTTCGCAATTGCAAAAATATATAATGAGTCCCTGACTACTCCGCAAGGAATAACGGTCGTATATTGTATGTCCTAATCACAATAATACCAGACATGCCACGCAATACTTTTGTCAATATTTCGCGAGAAAATGACTGTTCATAACCGCAGAAGCTTAATCTGTATGTACTAACAAACATTAACTAAGACTTACATCATAAAAGCTCGTTCAAAATTGCTCTATCACGCAATGACTAAAAACATTACATTCTATGTCAATTACAATATGCATGTAAATTAACCATTAAAATAACTGTTTCGTTTGTTTAATTTGAGTCATAGACTACATTTCAGCATTGCCAAACCCAAACCTAGTAAATACTGACTATTTTGTAAAATAAGCAGGTTTCCTCATGAAATAAAAAGAAGTTATTTATAGTCATAGGCATATCATGTACATACAAATTAATACATAGACAAAACTTATACATATATATACTTTGAATCCTGTGCTATCTTGGGATTCCCGCACTAGTCTAGGATGTATATAGAATACTAACTAGCTGACTTTCATTACAATTTGTCGTAGAAGGTGACCAAAGGACTAGGGGTCGATGGAATCTATTGGACTATGGGCTAGTGGCCAATCAACGTAATTTTTAACAACCCCTTAGCGACATCGTGAATTCTGTTATAACTTTAGAAGTGACCTAAGCCATATTATATCACCAACGGTCTGTCCGTCCCAAAATGTATAAAAGACATCAGTGTATGTCGTGTTATCAACTAAAATACTATCACGCATTCACACCTTACTAACGTCAATAGCCAATGTCGCAGTAAATTCAGGATAACTGGAAAACTACGAAAATATTGACTCTACAGGCGAGACAGTTACGTCTTTTGATATTTTTGTCAATAGGTACGTGAAGAATTGTCAATAAAACTTTGCCTACATGTGAAGTGTAATAAAAATGAACATCACAAGCGCCTGTAGCAAATACCTAACACGCCTCCGAAATTTCGTAGACGCGTACTCAAGCCTCATTATCCTCTACTACCCCGCTACCCCGCCACAATTAAAAAAGGAGTGTGTTAACAAGTTGTGAAGCGTATGTTATGTAACATCCTAACTATATATTCAGTTCGTTGTGGGATCTGTGATATTGTCAATCGTCGCCTCGAAAGATCCTAATTAATGTCTCTCATCTCACATCCATTTACTTGCTCATGCATGAGGGTGTATGTCACTGTCATGTGACCGATATGGTTCATTTTTTCAAAGGCAAGTTAATAGTTTATTAAAGACAATATAAGCTAGAGCTAAATTACCAAGATACATACACACGCTTTACAATTTCGATTTTTTCATTTTTCTTCACCGTCTTCTGTAATATTTAATATGTCGTTGGTACATTTAAACTATCCTTTTGCCTACACACAGGATCATTAAATCCATGTAAATACAAAAATATCTGCTTTAAAAACCTAATTGCAAATTTATGTGCAAAGGAAATGAATTGATATAATATAATAATACACACAGCCTCTTATGAACACTTAGCAGTACTTTACGCAGATTTCAGTGTATTTATTTTTTATGTAAATTTTGATAAGCTAGACAATGCTACTCATATTAGCAGCAGGTACGAATAAATATGTATATTGTGAATGTGTATAACAGACAGACTGAAAGGAATAAAAATAAGCATTGTGTTTGTACCACTCCGTATAGTAAAGGTGTCTTATATTACTCCAATTTTGGTACTTTTAACAAGTTTTTGCCTTAAAACCCTGCAATCGTAATATCTATTTTCGCATTCGCACGTGCAGAATATTCTCGTAAAAATGTCAAGTCATCTTTCGAATATTTTTTACCTCATTTTTTGCGTTAAAACGCGGCCTAATCAAAAAGTATGTTTGTACCAAGAAGCAATTTCTATCTGTAATCGATTCTTAATCGTTCCGTGTTACGTTGGAACAGTTTTTGCTGGTCGGCCTTCCGGTAATACCGTGAATAAACGGTCAAACTCAATCTCACCTGTTTTTGTTACGTGATTTGTATCCTATGTGACAAAAGGGTTATATGTTTGATGAACTTATAAGTAATAGTATGTATATATTATAGTTTTAGAGAGATATTGTAAAGCTTTTAACGGTGCGGGAAAACATCGTGACGAAACCTGCCTATCCCTCGGGATAGTTCCTGTATACGGCGATGTGGTTCACTACCTATCAGGTTGGGTGTTGTCTATCTAATTTAGATTGGTAACTCAGACCTTACCTGCCTCCGAAATTTCAGAGATGGGCACTCAAGTCTGTAACTCCCCCGCCTCAATAAAAAAGCGAGGGCGTAAGTTTATACAAGTCGTGAAGGGTATATTTATGTATTATATTATATATGTATTAACAGACATACTATACCTACTCAAATCCTTAAATTTCATTTGAAATGGATAGGTTCTAGGAGACAATGACCTATCGACTTAATTATAACTAACGGGTAGCAATGTTATGAAATATTCGAATAGATTCAATTCCCCTTGTCTTGCAAGTAAAGCCTAGATAGCCTTATAGATTGAACTAAGATGTTAATATATGGCCTATGGACTGTAGTTTTCGCCACATAGACATAAAGCGTGAAAAATCAAGATTAAATCGCCATTAATAAACCTGACTATCACTTGAGAAACATAAAAGTTTATACTAAAACTATCATTTTTTTTTATTTGAGTTTAAAGGCAACATAAGTTCAATGTCAGAGTCAAGCGTGTAGAGAATAGTAGAAACAGAAAGCGAAAGTAGGTCCTTCATATAGACACATTACGTGTGCTGATTCAATATTTATATCACGTAACCGCATACACATAGAGGGGGTACAGACATGGTGCAATCTTCACTCGGTGCATCAGTGTATCTTATTGCCGAGAGAAACTCGCGCGTTGATCTCTTTGGGCCGGTTTTATGGACTTTCTATAAGGAAACGTGTTTCGTTTGATATATTATTTCAGTTTTGCATTAATATTGTGATTTGAATAATTTATGGCTGAAAGCCTAAACTCTAAGTTTAAGAAATATATTTTTCATTATGGCGTCTTAGCTAAGTTCTGGAAATAAAACTTGGGATTTTTAAGGTATCTTTTTAAGAAATATATTTTTTTGCATTGTAGTTTTATCACAAAAGATACAATTTATCAATGATCGCAAAGTTTGTATATTTCTTTACATTTATACTTTAATTAGAGGTAATTAATACACATCAATGAATTGGAATTTTCAGTGGTAATACCAAGAGATTTATCACAAAATTTTACTCTTTTTTTTCTGTTTGTTGCTCTATTTCAAAACTGGTAATCGTTATGTATCTAAGAATCTAAAGGAAATGCTTGATAATGGTGCGTTTTTCTATAAATACATTTTCACGCATTAATAATTTTTATAATTATTTGAATATACAATTTTTTATAATGTTGATACTTAAACATTGAAAAGTCTAAAACATAATATTTTACTACAATAAAAACACACATAATCTAATTCACATCACGTCTACATTCCATTCGAAGATGGACACAATCGTGACGAATATAAATTTCAATATCGAACAAACTTAATCTATATACTATTTAAGTTAAGCAATATTTACTTTAATATGCTCTTCTTACAAAAGAGACATAAGTACTTTCTCAAACAGCCAATTTTCTAATTAACAGCAAAACACAAAAGCAATTTCGAGAACCATTCAGGCAATCTATTTCCTCCTATTTCCTTACAAGGTCACAGCAAATAGATACATAAATGAGAAAAAATGCCCAAGTACTTAAGATCAGGGGTTTTTCATTGTTTAGTTGTCTGTGAGGCTGAGTACTGAATAGTTGTGTTTGCGGATAATTTCAGGTAGGCACACGTGAGATGTGGTGATTTTTTTATTTATAATTATTGTTGTGACATAGACTACTTTATAAATCTATTTGTTAAGGTACAGAGAAATGTTAACTATTAATTAATTATATTATACAAATATAAACTATAAATTTGAAGTAAAAAACCCTTGTAATTATTAATGGTCAATTTGTAATTATTCCTGCCGGAGGGTGAAATGAAATGAAATGAAATGAAATGAAAATCTTTTTATTCAACATAAGGATATTGATATCACTTATTGAACGTCAAAAAAAAAAAAAAAACACATTTCATAAAAATATGTCATTAACATAAAAATTATTCTTAAAATAAATCAATTTAGATTAATAAAACTAAAACTAATGGCACTTCGTAAAGTCAAACTCTGCAGAGAAGAAATGCCAAGAAACTCTGCAGACAATGTGTACATTAAATTTAAAAATACATAATTCATTTGAACATGATCAAAGCTTCACATCCAACAAATAGTGTATCATAACAAGGTGGTAGGGTTTCCCTCTGAAATATTTATATAAATGAAGGTGAAGATGCGATATTAAAGCAGAAATACATCAATTTCAACATTACATAAGTTCGGCAGCAGTTTAATCACTATAAATAATTAATTATTTATTAAATATGTATTTTTAGATGAATAATGTAACATTAAATAATCTATCTACTTATATAATGCTATAATACGTGTGCGTGCAATTTATACTACATTGAATACGTTTTAATTTAAATTGAACGAAACTTAAATAGAAATACGAATAAATTCTGACCATGACATGTGATTGTAATTCTTTTTAAAGGTTCATAAGAGTTTAGAATATTTTACTGTGTCCAACAAATTTGAGACTTTCATAAAATAAATACACACACGCCCCTTCATCCATTTTGGGGCTGCACAGAACTATGGTCATATAATTTCATCTCAGACAATAAAAAAAAAACTTAAATAAGAAACATACAAAATGAAACTTAGATACCTATTGATGTCAGATTGCTAGCCCATCATCCAGTTGATTATTTATCCCCTAGTCTATCTTACAACTTGACGGGAAGATTGCCCATTGTTTATTGCACAAAGGCTAAGTTAATAAGGTTGTGTGTATGTTTTTCTATAATTAGTTATTTATTTACGCCTCTACTTCCCTAACAGGATAAGAGAGATTATAGTTCGGCACTTTGAACAGTCTTGACAAATCTCTCTTGCTTCACACACCCATTAACCTTCTCATACACGCTCTTCTGTTCTTAATGCTACGTACATCCTTGTATTTGTGTATATTATTATTGGATAATGATACTTAAAAGAAAAGTAAAAGACAACCCTAGTGCCTGGTTGACCGATTACCCTCGGCCCAATTCCACTAATGTTTTTGGCATGATATCAGTTCAATATCATTTCAGTAACAGAGTGAACTTCGATTGTGCTTAAACGCATTGGTTGACTTGGGCCCCTGAAGAAGGCCGCTGGTAGTGAGTGGACGAGGGCTGCAAGTGATCGTATTTTGTTATCCTTGGGGAGGCCTATGTCCAGCAGTGGACTGCTGTTGGCTGATTGATTGAATTGGAAGTAGTATATCAATAAACGATATATGCAGATGAAGAGGTTATTTACTGTTTTACTTTACCAATGTCAAACCTTTTGGATTCGTGCCAGTCTCATAATATCGAGATCATTCAAGAACTCTATAATTGTATAAATATAACATCTCTTTTACTAGATTGGGGTAACTATAGATAGTAAAACAAATACCTAAAGTTTTCAATATTTTATGTTGTATTTCTTTTTTGTATATATATTTTTTCTTTGGATTGAATTAGTATTTACCTAGCCATACCATTTATAAGCAATGCAATGTTTGACACAGCTTGAGAGACATAATTATTATTTACATTAATCATGATTGCTGAGGCATCTTCCAACATTAATTATAAACTTACCCCATATTATTTAATTACCTGTTACGATATTTACATATACAAACACGATCTATAATCCCTTTCAGAGTGGACAGTTCCCCGGAGACAATATTTCTAAGGTCACTTTAGCTTGCACTAGCACTTTAGCATAAATATTAGTGTAGAGTAGTGTAGTGTATAGTTGCTAACTCATCGCCCAATAGATACCATTGATCCCCAGTCCTTATTCATATTCTACGACATTCCCCTAGTACCTTAGTCACCTTTTATGATAATTCGAAAGGAAAGGCAGCTATTTAGCATTTCTTTTACGTCCCAAACTAGGATAGGATACTATTACGATATATCGTGAAGAAATTCATGGTTATCCTTACATACATACACATCACGACTGATTTCATATAGAGGGGTAGGCAAAGATCACGGATCCCCAACTGTTCCGGTCCAGACAGACCATTTTTGCTTCCTTGACACTCATACACCTCCTCAAACACACTCGGTGGTTATAGGTACTTCTAACTTTTTCAATATGGAGTTTATCTGACTGTCATGTGTCTTATTAATTATCCATCTATTACTTTATTAGTTCTATTACTTAGTTTTCTTACTTCTTATTTCTATTACTAAATAGTACAACCATATTAGGTATATAATTGCAAAATAGGTAGTAGGTAAATCTAGCATTCTAGACTTAAATAGAAAGCTAGTTCGTATATCATTGAGAAAAGGTCTAATTCTATGCATTGGAGTCAGGGCAAAAGCTATATATTGTGTGATTCATTTCATGATTTCCATTAATTAGACATTCGCGTAATAAACCGCATGGTATTAACCACTGAGTTACTAAGCAATATAATTCTAGAATTATTGGTTCGTATAGTGTAGAACTAGAAATGACTCCTATATGTAAATTATTATTATCTATCAGAAAATATTATATGAAGAATGCAAACTAGCTGCCGTTCTTAAAGAGGACAGAAATATTGTCGTAGGAGGCGACTAAGGGACTATGGGTAAATATAATCTATTAGGTGATGGGCTAGCCAATATTACCCTTGTTCCATGCAAGATCACAACCTCAATATTCTGGTTATGCACATCTCGAAAGGTATTAAAGGACGTCAATGTATTTGTATGTATGTATTACTTACCTCTCGCATAGTACGTAATAAAATGTTAATTAGCTACCGTTCTGCTCAGCATGTCGTAGTAGGCGGCTAAGGGAATAAATAGAAGTCAATGGAATATTTAAGGCCATAGACTGAATAATGTTAGAATTAATGTTCTTCATTAATACCACGACTACCCCGATAGTAATGCTTAGAAAAAGCAAGAATTTATTACTTTTGTCTACCGCCAATGAGATAAAAGTACGTAAATGTATATACATTAACCTTCACTAAGTGTATAAGAATTTTCTAAGGGTATGGTAGGGTTTAGCCAATATTATGTAGGCACTTGTATAAATACATAAACAACGTTTTATATACATAAGTACTGGATAATAAAAATCAGTTTATTATATATTCAGAATAAAACTATTATTTACAATAAAAAAAAACTTTAAATGAAAAATATCTCCTTTAGCTTCTCGCTGTCAGGGAAAGGCACGGTCCCCAACACACTGGCAACATTACCTCTCTGAATGGCCAAACTAATGCGTTGGTCGGGGTAAGTGCCAGCCTTTGGATTACCACAGGCCTCGGAGAGGTGAATAGACACCTCCTTTATAAAACGTCGTGCCTCGCTAATATAACTGGAAAATGTATGACATTTCCTCATTAAGCAAGATTGGCTACTTATTTCCCACGTTTTGCAATTTATCTTGTACTCGTTCATCGCCATTTACAGATATTTACATACCTATACATATACCTATACATACCTATCACACCTAAACGTATGTTAGGTGTGTACTTATTAAACTGGTTGGGCAAAAATCAACATACATTAGGAAATTAAACAAAATCGAGACCAGACTATAAGAACCCAAAAATCTGTAAAATATTATGATAATTATCACGAACCAAATATAAAGAGGACCCGTAACGTAACGAGCGGTCCCCGTTATGCGGTGCGGAGTCCAAATGGCGTGTTTTAATTGGTGCGGAGTCTAAAAATGTGTAGTAGAAAGAAGATACCTGATTTGATTGGCTGATGCCGTGTTTTGATTTGACACCCCGCGTAATGCCACGCTAGTTTCTATACAAATATTGCGTAAGGCCCACTCCTCTTATTAATTACTCCATGATAAATATCAACTGAGAGGTAAGTACTCAAATATTCGCGTGTCCAGTTTTCTTTTGCTTTGGCAATATTATTTTAGTATTGCGGGCTTAACCCTGTATCTGTGGGTACAGTATTCAAACCTCTGATCAATGAAAATTAAGTTTTCTAAGTCTCTACGTAGATTTTCACAATAAAAATACATTTGCGAAACGCACTACTACGTTGAGGCATAACATAATGAGGAAACCTACTTGTTCCCCGAATAGGATATAATCAGTGCTTATTGCGACACGGCTTACCTGTCACATTGAGTATTGATCTGTTCAACACGTGAGTTCGAGGTGGCCGTAGAATTACTACCTTCGCAATTGTCGAAATGGTCACTTGGACCTCTGACTACCCCGCAAGGGTTAATGTTCGTGAACGTGTATATCTAAGTTTGTAATCATATAGATTTCATCACGATGTCTTCTCTCGCCGTAAAAATTACCTTTGCAATTACTGTAAGGACATAATATATTTACATATGAATTACAAAACTTTCTATTAGTACATATCCGGGTGGGGATTGAACCTAAGTTTCCAAATCATATGTCCCACTACCTGAGCTATACAATGTGTATAGAACATGTTGTAATATTACAAAACTATTAATTAACTTTATAGCTACTTTACTGTAAAGTTACATCAGTTAAGTACTATTCTTAAACGCGTATAATTACTTGAAACTAACAATGCATTTAATAACTTGAAAGTATAATTTGTCCCGCTAGTCTGGGACGTAAAACGAATGGTAAGTAGCTGCGGTTCTTCCTGGCAAGTCGTAAGACATATAAAATATATCCATAGTCACTTTGTGTTAGCCTCATGTCAAGTGGAACATAAGTAATAGTCAAGTCAAGTCAATAGGTACGAACAGGATCATAAGTTCCGAAAACTGTAACGTTGAGTAAACGGTTGCTTAAAGTCGGTTAAAACCTTCAATAAGACACACCCTAGTCACTTTTTAGCGTAAATGTTGGGATGTGATGTCAAATGAAACGTAAGTGACAGTTTGCTAGTCTATAGGTATGGACAGCTTGTTAAGTTACAAAAATTTATGAATTATCGCGTTGGGTACTTACTCGAAGATGAAATGTTCCTAAGACCTATATAAAAGCCTTCAATAAAACACAAAGATTTTTACAATTAAACCCATACTGAAAGCGTATGTAAATATGCTAAAAATACATGCATATATCTACGCCTCTACGTCCCTGAGGGGATAGACAATGACTATAGCCACCTGAAACGATCCTGACAAATCTCTCTTGCTTCACTCAGAACCGTAAGCTTGTAAAAATAATAATATCTATTTATTTATTTACAGATATATCTTCATGGATTAACTACAATATGAAGCCCTTTATCAAACAGGTAATTTATATGATATCTGATAAAGAACGAAACATATTTGATACAACTGTGATTGCAAACTCTATCGATATCGTAGGTATACTTTCTTTAGTCTAACATACATACAAAGGCTTGTTAAAAAAGCTGTCTTACCTAAAAAAAAGCTTCTGGTCCTCAATTCTATCAATGGTTCATCCTGGCATGTCATATGAGGCGACTAAGGGACTAGGGTTGAATGGAATCAATCGGTTGATAGGCTAGCAACTTGTCACCAATGATCCAGATGTGAATTAACAGGTGTAAAAGTGTCAATAAAGCCACTTATTTTGTCAGGATCAGGGCCTTTTTAGCACAAACGCATGAGTGGACTAAGAATTTTCAAAACATTGAAATCGACAAAAGTATCAAATTTAGCTTTAAATAGCCCAAATTGTTACTTTTGGTCATCCACTACCAATTTCACATTACTGATCAGATATTGAACTGCGTTTGTGCTAAAACGCATTAGTGGACTAAAGCCACTGATCATTTACTTGTACCACAACGAACATCTATAGGATATGTATCACACTCAAGAAAGACGTCGTCATCCTCCGGGCGCGATCGGTTAGCCACCTGAACGCTAATCGAGAGGTCCCGGGTTCGTTTCCCGGTGGAGGCAAAGTTTAGTACTACGCTTTTCTACTGCTTACCAGTCTGCTCGTTGATTATATATGCTATATATGTATTTATCTATATGTAAAGGTAGCATTCGGTTCTTGGAGACGGCGACGCGCGACCGCGACTGTTTGACTACGCGACCATGGTCGCCTGTCGCGGGGCGACCCCTAGCTTTCCGATGTCAGCGACCGCGACCGGCGACATTGCCAGTCTTCCCGCAGTTTTTATGTGTGATGTTGTGTTCTATTGCAGTACGATATGTCGGACAATTTATCCGCAGCTAGGAAAAGAGTTATTCAGCTGCTTTTGGAGGAAGAGCAAGATTATGATAGTCTTATTATGTTATTATCTATGCCTCCAAAAAAAAGGATGAAGGTCGACTCAATTTTCACATCGCAACACGAAAAGGGGTTGTTTTCAAATACTCATAAAACGGCATTTAAATTATAAAGAAGAAAAATTCCGAAAATATTGTAGGTTAAATAATAATTTTGACGTACAATCTATTCGGTCTCGCGGCGGCACTGCCACCGAAGCGACCGAGTCGCGGTCGCCACGCTGCTCCCTGGCCCCGCCCCCCGGCCGCGCGTCGCGGTCGCATGAGTTGTTTAGTGCTCCATACAAATTCATACAAAGCAGTGGGTCGCGCGACCCAGTCTCGGTCGCGGGTCGCGGTCGCGCGTCGCCGTCGCCAAGAACCGAATGCTACCTTAATATGTATATATTTCTTAAATATAAGTTGACTACTACCCTTAACACAAGTTTTAAATGAACTTACCAAGGGGCTAGTTCAATTGGTGTAATAATGTCCAAATATTATTATTATAAGAAAGATGGAGATCCGTGATCTCTGCCTACTATAAGATGGTGATGTGTATGATCTCTATCCACCCCAGGCGTTCGTGGTGTCCGGCGCGGCCATCAACATAATGGGACACGGATGCGCTCATGGGTTTCCGGCGGTCCTCTTCGCGCAGATCGCCAGGGATGGAGGTCCAGTCATCCTCACAGACCACGACACTTCGTGGATTGGTAAGGGTGAACAATATTACACATAAATACGTACATCTGTACCGTGGATGAGAGAATACTCGTAATAAGCCGCACGGAATTAAGGGTATTGTATTCCAAAAATAAATTCACGAACTGTCAAAAATCCGACATTTCAAGCGCAGCGGCGCTGAGTACCGCGCGGGTCAGGGCTGTTTTTAGCGGCTGGACGGAATATGAAATATAAAAAGGCGCGACTTTCAAAACATCGCGACACGTTTAAAGGAATTTATATTAATTATATAGATATACGCAGTTACTAAAATGCGTTCACTGAGTGAATGTGTCAAAATTACGTTACAAGAAATAAGAATCATTTTCTAACCTTAAAAGTCCAGTGCTAGTGTAATACAATGCTTGCTTGGAATAGAATGCTAACTAGCTGCTGTCATTCCCGGCATGTCGTAGAAGGCGACTATAAGACTAACTGTTTATGGAATTGGACGATGGGCTAGTAACCTGTTTCATAGGAATATAATCTCAATCCAGAACACCTAGAGGTACTGTCCATTTAATTAAAACACTGCAATAGATATGTATGAAAATATGTATATATTTATAAATATTTATACATATAAACTCGCAACTGAATGATCCAGAATTTATTATATTTGTAATACTCACTCTGTCTTATACATCATCACTACATAGTATAAAACAAAGTCGCTTTCTCTGTCCCTATGTCCCTTTGTATGCTTAAATCTTTGAAACTACGCAACGGATTTTGATACGGTTTTTTTTAGTAGATAGAGTGATTCAAGAGGAAGGTTTATATGTATAATAACATCCATTAAATAGTGGAGTAGGCTATATATTTTATACCCGTGCGAAGCCGGAACGGGTCGCTAGTATATATATATATATATATATATATATATATATATATATATATATATTCACGTCCTTTAATCCCTTTCGGGGTGGTCAGAACCTATGTTAATTAGTCACTTATGTCCTAACGGAACATTGGTGACAGGTTGCTAGTTCATCGTATATTCTGGTACAAAAATAATCTACATTTAATAACATATTATTTTCCTTTCAGCATCAATCGTTGGCATCATGGGAGTGGTTGGAAACTTCATATCGCCCATCTTAATGAACAAACTAGGACGGCAGAAGACGCACCTCATATGCACCATACCCGGTCTTTTAGGCTGGGTCATATTCTTCTTATCCAACTCTGTTCCACTATTCCTCTTTGCCAGACTATTACACGGCTTGGCTTTAGGGCTACGTACTCCTTTAGCCGCTATCTTAGTGGCAGAATACACGGATCCTAAATACCGCGGTGTGTTTTTAGGAACCTTTGCTATTTCTTTAGGCTTAGGTATCTTTTTATCCCATTTATGGGGAGCTTGGTTAACTTGGAAAACGACATCTGCAGTGTGTGCTTTGTTTCCCTTACTAGCCATGGCTATTATTAGTCTATCTCCGGAATCGCCGTGTTGGTTTATATCGAAAGGAAAATTTGATGAAGCGAGGAAATCGTTTAAGTGGTTAAGGGGAGATGGTTGTGAACAAATGAACGAGTTGGAAGCTATGATAGATGCTCAGAAAGCGGGTATGGTGAGCCATGATGAGTCAGATATAAGTGATATTATCAGTTGTGATAGAAGAAAAGATGTAGTGAATAGAGTTAAGAGTGTACTCAAGATATTTAAGAAGAAAGAGTTTTATAAGCCCTCCTTAGTAGCTATTTTAATGTTGATTGTGTTCGAATTTGGTGGCGCACATATGATACCGGCTTATGGTAATAGGATATTGCAGGCAGTGCTAGATAAAGCTAATCCGGACGATGTGAACTGGCAGTTTAGCTTGATAGACTTATTAAGGACTGTGTGCGCTCTTGTGGCTATATTTTTACTCAAAATATTTAAAAGACGAACTATTCTATTCATTAGTGGTGCTTTGACTGTGTTGTCTTTGACTTCTATATCCTTATTTATGTTTTTAAGATCACATTTGACTATAGAGTCTGAGTGGGTCTTGAATGTAGTTCCTATGTCACTCATGGTATTCTATACTGTATCATTTTGTCTAGGATTAGTGCCCTTAGCTTGGGTGATATGTGGGGAAGTATTTCCTTTAGCCTACAGAAGTTTAGGCTCTACTTTATCGACATCGTTTCTCACGCCATCTTTTGTCGTGTCAATGAAAACTGCTCCTCATCTTTACACCTCTATTGGAGTAGAGGGCGCTTTTCTAGTTTATGCAGGAACGCTAACGTTTTGCCTTTGTATTATATACATATTGCTACCAGAAACTAAGGATAGAACGCTACAGGATATAGAAAATAGCTTTAAAGGAAAGAGATCGGATGATCCTGAAGTAGAAATGAAGTTATTTGAGAAAGAAAATGTAATACGTCATTGATGTATAAAAGCTTTATCAATAGATTAGCGTTTGTGTTGTTAGTTGCCAAGCAGTTGAACAAAATTATGATCTGATGTAACTAAGATTATTGCATTTAAACTGTTTTTCATTCAATGTTCCCTAAAGTGACAGATTAGTTAACATGCTTATTAAATAATCTATATCATGGTGTATTATCCATGAACTGCTAGCTATGTTTATCATGAGGTTATAGGAAACGACCAATTACTGGTATATAAGAAGGCTCTGCATATCCCGTTAAGGTTGTAGAGGCGTGAATATATGTATGTATATGAAGTCAAAATAGGATGAGAAAATTAGTAATAGTGACATAATGTAATGTATTAAGTTTGATAATTATTTAAGAATATTTAAGGAAAAATGCTTTATAGAAATAAATCAAAGTACAAATATTTATACGTAGTTTTATTTGAATATTTATTATTTAAGTGTTTGTGAAGTGTTTGGTGTGGGTCTGCCCATTTCAAGAAGGTCAAAATAAAAAAAAACGTATTAATAAAAAAATAAATTTATTATGTACAATAAATACAATTCGAAAACTAGATATGTAGCATTACCTACAAACTAGAGTATTTGATTAAGTCACACAAATTACAATATATACAAATATTTTTTATTTACCACATAAAAATAAAACTCCTATAAGTTTAATATTCTCTATACCACTGGAACCCAACTTTCACCATATAATCACAAACCTAGGAAAGTAGTAAATCCTAAATCGTATTAATTTTAATTAATATCAACTTTCCCATGCTAGTCTGAGACATAAAAAGAATAACTAGTTACCGTTCTTCCCGACATGTCGTAGGAGACGACTAAGGGACTAGGGGTAAATGGAATCTAGTGAGCAATAGGCTATCTGACACCAATGTTACTAATGACTTTACAAACTCAATATTCATGCTAAAAAGTGACCTAGGAGACATTATCGTGTCTCCGAGGTTTTGTCCACCCCGATAGGGATTAAAGGACGTGAATTCATATGTATGTAATATCAACTTCCTTTATAGTTAGAAACCTGAAATACCTCATAAAAGACAAATCATTTTATATAATACAGAATTAAGAATTACAGTTTACACATGTTTTCGTTTTTCTTCTTTGAAGTTGGATACAAAATATTTACTATACTTGTTTTTTTAACGACAATGAGTAGATTTAGTAGTTGTACTATTTCGTTTACTTTAGTCAATTGCGACATAACAATTGCATAACACTTCCTACTCCCAATTGCCAAGCAAACTATTTTATTTATTTAAAACTTATGTAACAGTTATTCATATTTCTTCAGCCTCACCTAACTTTACAAATCATTACAACACCATCTCAATATCAATTCACTAACTAATACCATTGGAATCACATCACAGATTTCTCATAGACATTTGTACTCAATTCTAGATATACTATTCGTTAAGAAAATAATGACTACGTGATTCTTAAGGTAGTATTCTAACCTGACCAATAAGAAGCAAGTTAAAGGGAATATAATTTCCGTTGAACACACAGACCTCTATAACCCTAGATGCCGCAAATGCACTCATTTCTATGAAAACCGCGCGTGCCGAAATATGCGTAGGTATTATGACGTCACAGCGGCGATTTAGTGATGGGAAAATACTCGCGCATCAAAACGATTCAACGGAGTGCGACGCATAATAGTACTTACAAATTATTGGTGCCAAATAAAACTTCAAATGTGATTATGAAAAGTTTATTCATGTAAGATATTGTTATGTTATATAATATAGTTTAAAAGTTAATCTAAAGTTACTATTAAGTAGGCATATGATTGGCTTAGTGGTATACACAAGTGACTTATCTAATTAATGAGACTTATTTAATTATTCTTTTGACCAAAAAACATAATAAAAATTTAAATCAAATCGTCGTTTTATTACTTATAATAAATACTATTTACAGATATTATATTTCACCAAGTCCGTTTAACTTTGGTTGTAGTTGTGTATACAAGTAGTTCGATTGTATGCGTTAAGGTGGGGATCGTTGGCACCTACCTACACTAAACAATGTATAGGTACACATGCATGCCGGCACACATTCATAATCAAACGGACTTCGTAAAACAGAATATCTCTAATTACTCTCCCTGAAATAAAATAAGCTTATTGTATAATTGTCTTTTGGTTACTGAAGATTTTATGTGTTTGGTTAAATAATGAAACCGAATATCAATATATTTATTTGCTACCGCCTTTATTAATCATCATCAGCATCAATCCACCTTTCTTTAATATAGGGGTCGCTTGGAAACCTGTAATGAAAATTTACTTTACGTTATTCTAATTCTTAACAAATAAATACAACATGAACAAATTTTACAAACATAATTTTCTTATAATTTTAATCAGTTAGAGTACCTATTTGTAGTTTTGAAATCGATTCGAATCGACAACCATAACTGGAATCGATGCATGTGCACAACACTATTTGCCTATTTGGTAAGATAAATGAGAATAACCTCTGTACCACGAAGCGCAACTACCACTGAAAGTATCGATCGATTCCGTGTTCACTGCTTGCTTTATATGAACTGATACAACACCTTTGGAACTAAATGCAGCAATGTAATTTGAACACGTAGTATGCACACATTTACATGTATTTTGGTGGTTTACATAGTAATAGACACAAATAAGATAAAATAATTGATTTATAAATAAAATACGCACAATTAAATAACAAATTTACTTACCGGTGAAAAGAAATATTTCCATGATCTCGGCTTACTTTTCTTGAATCATTTTTACAAGATATTACGGCACAACTAGGCATTTTTCTGAGGAGCGCTTCACGTTCGTCAACGATGACGGTAGGGACGGAACTAAATGACCGCCGTCAAAAGGTTGATCATTGATCAACCTTTTGACACGCAAAGTACGTACACTTGCGGTATCTAGGTCATAGAGGTCTGTGGTTGAACAATAGCGGAAAACCAGTCGTCTATGGTTTGTCAACAAAGTGAAAACAGCAGCTTAGTGAAATTATGAAATTCAAATATCTATTTTCGGTACAATGTTTAGTCAATTGTGATGCCAAATTGGCTAAATATGTTCGCTTTGGGCTAATATTTGGATTCTCAACTTGTGCGAACCGAAAAACAAGGAAAAGAATATGTTAATATCAATTTCCTTTTTCTTCGGTTGCAGCGGCTGGCGGCGTCGGTGTAACCGTGGCGACAGAATAACAAGATGTACAAACGCCATGGCATCAGTGTTTGTACTTTCACCGACATAATCTTAAGATTGATTGGCTAATAAAAATAGCGGAATACCTTTATTAAATCTCATTGGCCAATAGGCGAACTTTAAGCGAGTCGCTGCAATGAGTCACTGTTTTCTTAACGCAATACATTATAGCTAGATATTTACAAAGCTATACTGCTACATCTCCTATCCCTGTTGTAATTTGCCGAAGCTAAAGACATGGTAGACTTGAGTTCTTCAGGTGATAATGGCCTACCCCTGAACTCATCTTCAATATCTTGCAAAGTCCTGTCTTTAGTTTCTGGTAAAAATATCATCGTTATAACTAAACAATAAGCAACAATGCCTGCTGAAACTAAATAAGCACCATGCAGACCTATAGTTCTCATAAAGAATGGCAGAGTTTTCATATTCAAAAACAGATTTGTACTTAAAAATATCACACTGATGCCTCCAGCTAAACTTCTGTATTCTAGAGGAAATAATTCTCCTGCTATTATGAAAGGTAATGGAACTGTGCCAGTGGCTATTGAGAACATGTGTAAATGGATCAAGAATAGTCCTAACGCAGGATGGTCAAATGGTAGCATGTTATTGGTCTTGCCATAAGAATAAGCTGCCTGCGCCACCACTGCAGTTAAATTGATAAGAATTGTAATCAAAAACATGGTCCTTCTCTTAATTTTTCTAATTACGAACACGGCGACAGTATTCGATATGATTCTTTGAAGATCTAACGTGATTACCATGTAGGGTGGAATGTTCTTTTCAATGCCAACTAGTTTACCAAACACATCAAGAGTGTATGCAGCTAAGATGTTGGCACCAGCCCATTGGCTAAGAGTGTAAATGTGGACCATTATAAAAATGGGTTTGTAAAATTCCCTTTTTCCAATAGTTTCTTTTATGTACACCAAATTCCTATTAAGTTTTCTAGAGAACGATTGCTTGACATCCGCGTCAATCTTAGCTTCTCTTACTATGATACTAGCTTCAATCATCTTTTCCAATTCTTCATTTTCACCGTCACCCCTCAGCCAATGAAACACTCTTCTGCAATCCTCGTATCTTCCTTGATCAGCTAACCAGGATGGTGATTCGGGAGAGTATATTATAATTATAAGGTCAACAAACGCTATGCAGGCTATGATCAATGCAGTGAGCTTCCAAGAAAGGAACAAACCCATGGCATGAGCAGATAGAACCCCCGTTGCCACGGCAACCGAAACTGTTGTTAGAAATGCGCCTCGACTTTTAGGACTCGTGTACTCCCCTATCAAAATGGGTCCTAGAGAAGCACTGAATCCCATAGATATGCCCTGAAGGACCCTGGCTATTAAAAGGACAGTGATGTTAGTGGCTAAAAGAATGCAGAACCAGCCGAGGAGTATGAATAAGCAGCTGATGAGGTTGGCAGTTTTCCGTCCGTAATTTGACATTATAGGGGGTACCATGAAGTTTCCGAATAGAAGAGCGAAGCCGAGAATTGATGCTGTAAAATAAGAAAACCTTTATACTTATAAATTCGAGTCTTAACCCTTAACGTCTTAACGTTGGGGTATAAAAACCTGAGAGACTTAGTATGTCCGAAGTCAATTTTAGCATTAGTATCTCGGTTGTCATAACAATAATGTGAAACAATGGTGAGAAGTAGTTAGGTTATCGCACATTAGATTCTAGCGTCATCTTGTCAGTTGGACCTCCTACGACATGCCGAGAAGAAAGATATCTAGTTAGTATACTATTAATGTCTCAGAATATCCCCGGGACTGAAGAAAAAAGATATTAAATAGCCAATAATTATTCACGTTCTAGTTACATATACATATTATACAATCACGTCCTTCAATCCCTTACAGGGAAGACAGAACGTAGACAGAAAATGTTGAGGTAGTGATGTCATATGATACATTGGTGACAGGTTGCTAGCCTATCGCCCAATTGATCCTCGCCTCCTACGACACGCCGGGAAAACAGCAGCTAGTTAGCAATTCAATTGTAATTTTCGTTTGAATTTAATCCCTTGTCATAATAAGGAAGACTCAGTAACTGCTCAACAATATCATTCAATCAATCACTGCTACAGTTACGCTCGATATCAATAGATGTGATCAAAGCACTTAGTGTCCGCTGATCGAACTGATAATCTAGAGACAGGTTTGTTTTGATGAACGTGTGACTATAATGTTTGGATTACTGATAACAATACATTATTTGTACAATAAAGTCGATTCAAGGCTAGAGTATCATTCACGACCATTAATGCTTGCGGGGTAGTCATAGATTCTGGTTTCCATTTCCGCAGTCGCGGAGGTAGTAATTCTATGACCATCTTGAACCTACGTGTTGACCAGATAGTCAGTACTCAATGTCACAGGTGGTAAGCCATATCGCCATTTACAAGCACTAACTTATACCTGATAGGGGAACAGGTAGGTTCCTCACGATGTTTTTCCTCACCGTAATATTCGTTACATTCGTATTTGTATTCGTAAATGTATCTTTAATTAAAAAGTAAATGTAAAAAGATTCCAGTGTCTTGTTGGAGCTGCAATGAACGACTGAATACTTAAATACATAATTATAAATAATTATTACGTAGGGGCCGGCCTAATAAGACATATAAAAGTCAGATAGACGCTATACTAAAAAAAAGTGACGTTAGGAGTACCTATAACCGCCGAGAGTGTTTGAGAATATGTATGAATATCAATTAAGCGAAAGTGGTCTGTCAGGATCGGGACAAATGGGGATCCGTAAACTCTGCCTACTTCTATACAGGGAATCAGGCGTGATGCGTATGTATGTATAAATAATCCTTACCAATCCAAGAACCAGAAGAGTCATCAATGGGAATGATGGAGTCCTTTTCCCTCAATTGGGGAAGCAGGATGGCTGCGTACCCCATCGTCAAACCATGACCAGACATGTTCAGACATACCCCCAGGGTCACGAAGCACTGGAATCAAAAATACCTTCAGTTTACATACACATCACGCCCGTTTGCCTACTCAGTGATAGGCAAGGATCTCAGTTAAAGGGGGCTTACACGGGTCGATTTCCGGAGTTCTAGTTGCAGCAGCCATGGTCACGGCCAGACTCACCAATAAAGGTAACTTTATTATATAAAAATGTACGCGATAAGTCCCGTTAGTTATTAATTATGTGTATTCTTGTTTAATTGTATGTATTTGAGCCAGATTCACAGAATTGACTCCCAACCTTCGCTAGTCGGAGAGACACCAGCAGAAGAAGAATTATACATACATACACATCACGCCTGATTCCCTATAGAGGGGTAGGCAGAGATCACGGATCCCCATTTGTCCCGATCCTGACAAATCACTTTCGCTTCATTGACATTCATACATCCTCTCATATACTCTCGGCGGTTATAGGAAGAAGAATTATATCTAGTTTAAAGTTTTCATTTAAATAATATTATATAAAATTCGGTATATTTTATTGACCTTTTGATCTTCAATTCGCATGCTATTTCACCATACAATTAATTAGATGTTAATTTAAATCACGTGATAATCAGTCTGTTGAGATAAATTTTCATTCGAATTATTATAATTCTTTGCCTAAATGACACAGCATCACGATGATAAATAAATGTGGACCGTTTATGATAAGCGTTGTGTGAAGAGTTAATGTTAGTGATAATCTTTTAGGATTTTACTACATATGTAACATATTTAAGAGCAAGTTAATTTTTTCTTTCTTTTTACACAGTTTTTACTTGATATAAACTCCGATTTAAATGAACTTTTTCTTATTAACCTCTTTATAGCAATAATTAATATCGCCGATACTTCTAAACTTATTAAGTATATATAGAACCCAAACATTCATGCCAAAAAGTGTTCTTGGACATATTATCGTTTCCAAGGTTCTGTCCACCTCGAAAGGGATTAGAGGAACATAAACTATAAGTATTTTCACGTAACCATAAGATATCTAATCAAATAACGTAAAAGTTGTACATGTTCTAAAGTAATAATTTAATCTAACAAAATGCGAAGAACCAAAGTGACCCGTTTTATTTGCTCTCAAGCGTATATTTAACACCTTACGAACTCCAAACATGATTTGCACAATAATGATAATCTTTATGTACGTTTGTTTAGCGAACGTCATTTATTATATAGTCTTGTACCAATCTGGGATTTGAATAGAATGTAATCATAACACTGTCTCAATCTACTTACTAAAAAACAATCGCATTCACGACCATTAACCCTTGCGGGGTAGTCAGAGGTTCAGGTGTCCATCTCCGCAGTTGCGAAGGTAGTAATTCTATGGACACCTCATACCCACGTCTTAACCAGATAGTCATTGCTCAATGTGGACAGGTGGTCAGCCATGTCGCCATTTACAAGCACTAACTATTATCTGTTCGACGAACAGGTAGGTTTCCTCACGATGTTTTCCCTCACCGTATAATTCGATGTATTTCGTAAACGTGTTTTTATTACGAATATGTACATAGAAATTCATTAAAATTCATTTCCTTTGGTACATGCTCAAGCGGGATTTGAACCTTGTAACCACGGATACAGAGCCAAGCCCCAAACAACTGAGCTACGTCGAATTACTACTAACGAAATAATCCAATAAGTGAATGATTTTGTGTATTTGAGAACACTATATACTAGTGACGGAAAGTTCTAGGGATATATTGAACGTAGAGTCAGTGCAAGTAGTAAGATTAATGGAGCCACATCACTATCGGGATTGATGGGGAACCGGGATCTCTGCCTATTCCCTACAGGTAAACTAACGTGATATATTTATATGTATGTATGCATTACATTGTATCACTCTAAGTAAAGATTTACCGTCTTGCTAAGATGTTTTCATGTTACCCGAGGCTGTGACCACCCCGAAAGGGATTAAAGGATGTGAATATATATGTCTATGATCACTAACAAGCTTAATATTATTGAGAAGTCAAACACTAGATAATAATAGACGTGGCTTCAACTTAAGTTAGATGAACTGAGTTTGAAAGTGAAAATTTCACTTTTACTTCGCAGCTTAGAATAAAATGAATAAAAAATCGCTTACGAATCAAACGCTTTTTTAAAAGCAATTTGTGTCGAATTTTTGCAATGGTACGAACAAAATTAACAATAAGAAAGTGATATCATAATATCTTTATCAGTTTTGTATCGATTTGGAAATATATAGATACTATTGACACAATCAATCCTTTTATTACCTCTAACGACCCCCCAAAGGTAAGCCTTATTATATAGTTGAGATAAAACATTTTACCCACTATCAATAATTGTGAGTGTTGCAACTAACAATTAAATACTTCTTCTTCTAACAAAACATACAGATATAGATAATTTAAGCCCTTTCCGGGTGGACAGACCGTCGGAAACTTACTATGGCTTGTGGCAATGGCATTCGTCTGAAACATTGATCACAAGTTGAAATACCATACCCTAATAATTGCATTGACGAGATGTCTGAAGAACTGCAGCTAGTTAGCATTCTTTTACGTCCCAGACTAGCACGGAACAATAGAACTATATAAAAACTCCTTGCATTCTATTCGAATACGGAACAATACAATGTGAGAGACAAAAAATAAAAGAAGTACGAGATATTCTACCTTCTACCTGTCGACTAGACTTTGAGTGGTTGCTATGGCTACGTCATAACAGTTTTATCATCAAAATTCAATTTAATAATAGAGAATACGATGTGTTGTGACGTTTCTAATATACATAAGCATATTATTCAATAAATTGGCAATCAAAACGGACGAAAAACGATAACTAAACACAAAAATCAAATACCTGTTTCATTAGCGGCGTAATCCATTCCTGCTTGCTCATCTTTCACTTCACTAAGAGAACTAAGCACTCTATCGATACCGTATCGATACTACACATTGATAATGTCGAGATATGTCCGTCAATATCTTGGTGTTTTCATGTTTGAGGAAAAGACGTCAGGCCGCGCGGTGACATTTCATTACTGACGTGAATTTGGTGTCGAGCCAACCGGGCAGTGCCGTGAAGCGAAAACGGTATCACCCTTTCATTCATTATTACATACATACAATGTCGGCTATTTTAGGCAGCATACATATGTGTTTATACGTATTATTGCTATTTTAGGCTAGACAATGAATATGTTAAGGCGATTTTGTAAAGGCTAAGTAGATAAATAGTGAGATTACTTTTTACGGATATGTAGGTCGCTGGATTAAGGTCGTATGAGTGTGTATATACTAATGTCTTATGTAGTAGTTTTATTTACAACTATCATGTGAATTTTTAGTTCACTATATCTATATTATAAAAGCTTTGCACAAAATATTTGAGATCGTTAACCAAAGGGAGAGTGCCCAAAATGCTGGCAGCGTTGTTACGCTGTATTTAAGTATTCATTTATATGTATTTAAGTTCAAGGTCTTTAGTATATGTTTCATGACGTAATAGAGAATATAAGATATTCTTTTGAACGAATATCCTATGACCTCTTCGAACAATTATCCACGTGTAGTGAAATTAAGACCTTTTTATTACTTCAGCACATTCCATATAGTTAAAATTTTTGTATTCATTTATATCTAGCAAATCTACGTAAACTATATATATTCGCAAACTCTTAAGTACCTAAATTCCAAGGGATTGGGAATGGTGTGTTTGTGAATTGATGTGATAGGGCTTTAAATATTTATACGTAAGTTTTAAATGCAGATAATACGTACATACGTAAGTTTTAAATGGTATTTCTGTTAAAACCCAATATGTTTGAAAGCAAGTGTATTCATGTAATAAATTGGTACGCAAAAAGGAAATTAATTTGCTTATGTGCACAAGATTATCGTTCGGTTTTACTTAACATCAGCATTTTACAACTTACAGAACATAATTAGCCAGGCATATGAAGTTTTTATTTGTAATTTCAACGTTATGTTGTATAACCAAGTAGTTGCCATTCTTTTCCTGGAATGTAGGAGGTGACTAAGGGAGAAGAGAAATTGAATCTATTGAACTATAGTAACTTAGCATCAATGGTCCATATGTCATTGCTAACCTTACACGCAAGCTTAAGTTTTTTTTTTAAATTCTTTATTAAGCCATTTACCTCTAAGGTTATGTCGGTTGAAGAACAAACACTGATGCCACGGCGTTTGAACTTCTTGTTATTCCTACGCCATGGTTACACCAACGCCGCCAGCCGCTACAACCGAAGAAAAACGAGGTTGAAGCTCCAATTCTTCTCTTCCTTTTGAGGATTCAAATCTTATCCCAAAGCGAACATATTTAGCCAGTTTGGCATCACAATTGACTAAATATTCAGCCAAAAATATTTTTTTGTATTTTCATCTTTCACTGAGCTGCTGACTTTGTTGCGCACCATAGACGACTCCAAGCTAAAGTTGATGAAGGCAATTTTATGTCTTTTATTGACGAACTCCGTGGCGCGATCGTTTAAACACTTGAACGCTACTCGTCAGGTTCTGGGTTTGTTTCCTGCTGGAGGCAGAGTTAAGAACTACGCTTTTCTTCTGCTTTTCATTCTGGTCGTTGATTATATATGCTTGAATTTATTTATCTATATATAAAAAGTATATATTTCTTAAGTCTTAATTGAACTTACCAAAGGGCTATTTCAATTTGTGCAAAAGTATCTCAATTATTATTATTGTAAGGAGTGTTTATGGTGACTTAAAGTTCTGTCTTCCCCGTAAGAAATGATGTGAAACATAGATGTATATATGTATTTTAAAATAAATACTAAAACAAACATACTAAAACCATTTTATTAGTATTTAAATATATAGCAGTTGATGATCGCTACCTATCCCTCTACAGGGAAAAGAAAATTTATATATGTATGTATGATTGAGACATGATATACATATATGAATGATAGCAGATTGACAAAAGGAATATATATATGAGTGAAGTGGAAGGGCGGTTACGTAGGGGCCGGCCTAATAAGACATATAACAGTCAGATAGACGCTATATTGCAAAAGGTGACGTTAGGTGTACCTATAACCGCCGAGAGTGTATGAGAAGATGTATGAAAGATGTAGATGTATGATCAATGAAGCGATAGTGGTATGTCAGGATCGGGACAAATGGGGATCTGTGATCTCTGCCTACCCCTCTACAGGGAATCAGGCGTGATGTGTATGTATGTATGTATATTGAGACATCACTTGTATGTATGTCTATGAAAACATCATAATAACACTTACACATACTTCAAAATTTATTATTAATTATCATATACTTGCGTGTTTATATCCCTTTTGAGGTCGACAGAAGTTTGATGATATAATATTTTAGGTCATTATAAATATAAGCATACAATATTATTATTTAACAATACATAAAATTACAAATACAAACAAATTTACTAAGTCCATTTTATAGGTATTATGACAGTGTATCAATATCATTGTGTTTATCTTATCAACGAGTGGCATTGTGGCGATAGGAACATCGGATGTAAACGCAATTAATGCCATTTCATTGGATTGTATTAGCGTGGACATACATACATGTATATGATTACATATATAAGCGGCTGCCGCTAGCTATGCCCGTGTTTCACTGGATAGATAGCACCCTACGTGATAGGTAGTGAACCATATCGCCATATATAGGCACTGGCTATTACCTATCCCGAGGAATAGGAAGGTTTCCTCACGATATTTTCCCTTCACGTTAGCGACTGTAAATTATGTACGTAAATAAAGAACATATGTTTAATTATTTTTTCATTGCTACATGCCAGAGCCAGGACTCGAACCTAGGACCTTTCTCATAAGAAGTAGAGGTCTTACCTACTGGGATAATAGCTAATAGCTTTAATATGTCTCAACTATCTGTGTTTTAGATAAACTAAGAAAGCTAGATTTATACAGTGAAATTATTGGAGTTAAATTTTATTATAAGAGTTACCTTAATAAACGTAAATGTTCAGTCGTCTATGGTTCGTCAACAAAGTCACCAGCTCAGTAAAAGTTGAAAATACAAATAATTATTTTCGGCTGAATATTTAGTCAATAGTGATTCCAAACTGGCTAAATATGTTTGCTTTGGGATTATATTTTGATCCTCAAATAGAACGAACCGAAGAACAAGGAAGAACAGAATTGCAGCTTCGATTTCGTTTTTCTTCGGTTGTAGCGGCTGTTGGCGTTGGTGTAACAATGGCGATGGAATAACAAGAAGTTCAAACGCCGTGGCGTCTGTGTTTGTACTTAAGCCGACATAACCTTAGTGGTGAATGGCTTAATAAAGAATAAAAAAAAAACTCTTTAATTTATTAATAATAAACAGAGATTAAAACTTGGCTAGTAGCATTCAATTCAAATACGTTATTAATCCCTCTGCAATAATACACTAACATCCAGCTCTTTTGGCCAGTCTGTTCCTAAATACTCATTGACATTCAATGGCTCAGGATGCGGATCCCAGTTCACTGAACAGAATTTTAAGAAACAACTGCATGCTAAATTAATTGTCAACAAAAAGAAAAAGACAAACGCATTCACGACCATTAACCCTTGCGGGGTAGTCATATGTTCAGGTGTCTCCGCAATTGCGAAGGTATTAATTCTATGGCCACCTGGAACCCAAGTGTTGACCAGATAGTACTCAATGTGACAGGTGGTAAGCCATGTCGCCATTAACAAGCACTAACTATTACCTGTTCATCTATCAATACTTATTTTAGAACTTTAACTTCCAGCGTCAATGAATGACACAATATGTCATTTAGTTTCCTACATTCTACCAACCAATAGAAGGAAAAAAGCGTGATATTTTGCAATAGTAGTAAATACATATAACTTGCGTAACTCTTTTAATTGGTCGCAATTGTTTCTTGTTAGTCTCTGTGACAGGTTATTAACAATATACTATTACGTGCATTGTCCTCGAGAGTGTCGACAGAAACATGAAGCATATAAATAAATATACATCACGGCAGTTGTTCTTCAGAGGGGTAGGCAGATATAACTAATCCCCTTTTGACACTATTGACGCTTCATTGATTCATATATGGATGTGGGTACTAATATCACCCTTCGTCAATATGTCATCTATAAGACAATATGTCATATAACTTGATATCGTAAATCTTATCGTGAGTGGTCAATAAGACGCTAATGTTTCTAAGGTTCTGTCCACCCCGAAACGGATTATAGGAGGTGAATAGTGTATAAATAATAATAATAAAAAGCGTTTATTTACGGTCACAAGAACATACACAATACAAAACGTTTACAATAAAAAACTTACAAACTAACATGTGCATGTTACTGTCGCAGCAACTCTAGCTACAACTCAGCTGGGTATGTTGCGTCTGGTGGCAAACGCAACGCTGGTTTTATGTCAGAACCTTTGGAGAGCAACGTTTATATTTTGAAGCAAATAGTTAAATACATAAATAAACAGTATAAATATATACATAGATTTTATTAATATACATAGATATAAGATATGATAACATGTGTGTGAATAGCATATGCAAAGATTTAAAAACGGAATTGAATATATATGTACGTATGATTCTATAACCAAAATCTGTATAAATACATCTCTCTATAATATTCTTTGTTTGGCAAACAAACTAATGATTGTTTAGCTCAGAATATCATTAACCTACTCCCGAAAGCAGACCATACTGGAATATGGGTCATTGGCACAGTGGTGACGTAAGGGCTTTGGAAATCGGAGTTCTGGGTTGTGTGTTAGATAATGTGAACGTATTTAGGAAGCCTGCCTTTTTCTCTAAATAGGCAACAGTTTCGTATACGGTGAAAACGTATTTAGGAAACGTGCCTATTACTAAACAAGCAAACGCATTCACGACCACTAACCCTTGAGGGGTAGTCAGAGGTTCAGGTTTCCATCTCCGCAATTGTGAAGGTGGTATTCTATGGTCACCTCGAGCCCACGTATTGACCAGATAGTCAGTAATCAATGTGACAGGTGGTCAGCCATGTCACCATTTACAAGCACTATCGCCTGTTCGACGAACAGGTAGGTTTCCCCACGTTGTTTTCCCTCACCGTATAATTCGATGCATTTCATAAATGTGTTTTTATTATAAATTCATTAAACTTAATTTCCATTGGTACATGCTCAAGCGGGATTTGAACCCTGTACCCACTGATACAGAGCCAAGCCTCAAACAACTGAGTTACGTCGAATTTTATATAATTTTTTTTTCTATAAGTAAATAACATTCAGCGTCTGTATACAGCGATATGGTTAGTCGCCTCCTACAATATGCCGAGAAGAACGGCAGCTAGTTAGCATTCTTTTTACGTCCCAGATTACGACGGGGTTATAGAATTATTATAGAATGTGGTAAGATCATATTGTTTGGGCATATGGAGCGGATGAATAAAATGAGGGTTACAAAAGGAATCTATAGAGCCAAAGTGGAAGGTAGAGTTGGACGAGGTAGGCCGCGTAGAACTTATACAGATAAAATAATAATATAATATAATAATATTTGGACATGATTACACAAATTGAACTAGCCCCTTGGTAAGTACATTTAAGACTTGTGTTAAGGGTACTAGTCAACGTATATTTAAGAAATGTATACATATTATATATAGATCAATACATATATAGCATATATAATAAACAACCAGACTGGAAAGCAGTAGCAAAGCGTAGTTCTTAACTCTGCCTCCACCGGGAATCGAACCCGGGACCTCACGATTAGCGTTCAGGTGTCTAACCGATATCGCGCCACGGAGGTCGTCAAACAGATCAAATTGGAAACATTCTCAAAACGAATGTACGCAGCCTGAATAACAGAAGAGCATGTATGAGAAGGTTAATGGGTGTGAGTGAAGCTAGAGAGATTTATCAGGATCGTTCCCCGTGGCGATCGATAGTCCCTGTCTATTTACGTTGGAGACGTAGAGGCGTGAATATATATATGTATATATGTACGGCGATGTTATTTACCGTAAAAAGTACGTGAGTATGTATGTCTGTGATCCTTATATCATTATAACATACGCTTCACGACTTGTGTATACACACTCCCTCTTTTTTATTATGACGGGGTAGTCACATGCTTGAATAACCATTTCCGAAATTTCGAAAATACTCAAATTTAAATTTATTTACACATATGTTTACAATTTATATCTCAGTAGCTTTAATTTTGTAAAAATTATTACAATTTTATTTAAACAATATAGTAATAACAACAATATTGAGTACTGACTATTTGGTCAACACGTGGGTTCGAGGTGGCCATAGAATTACTACCTTCGCAATTGCGGAGATGGACTCCTGAACCTTTGACTACCGCAAGGGTTAATAATGGTCGTAGAGATCCCGCCACATAAGGTGGCAGTAGCCAAACTTGGAACTAAATTTGACGTTACCGCCATTGCGTGTTATTTTGTATGAAAGGTAAATTTAGTATTACCAGCGTTGTGTTTTTTGCCCACTCTTTGTAATTTTTATGTTTGTTAAGGGTGATTATAATAAATTGATTTCCGGAGTTTCTTGTTAGTTCTTCTCCAAGCTAGGGTCTCCGCTGATCTAACCTCGGTAAAAAATATGTAAAGACGATGCTCAGTGCCATGTTTGAAATAATAGTTTTAAGAGATTCGCGATTTATACTCATGATATAAGATATAAGGGTGTGTATAAGATTGATTGCAGCTGTGGGAAATCCTACGTCGAACACACTAAACGGTCTATTGCGGACAGAGTGAAGGAACACATAATATATGTAATATATAATAAGAAGGATAAGTCCCGTTAATTATTAATCATGTTTGAAATAGTTTAATAAACATATTTTGACTTTGATATATTAATTTGTTTTATTTGAGTTTATAGCTCTGCAACCAAAGACCGTTACAAATGAAACCTATAATGTATCGAGCCGTATGGCACAGTGAGTGCTAGTTTTGGCGTGTTTACTGGTAACACTGAATTACGCGACTGTGGCGACGCCTCCAACTGCCACCTTATGTGGCGGGATCTCTAAACGCGTTTTTTTTCGCATCAATTTTTGTTTAATTACAACATTGAGGAATAAATAAATAGAAAACACATAGAGTATACAATAATTGATGTTAATTATATTTATTTATTACTAAATCATGTCTCTAGGTCAGTGCTGAGCGAAGATAACAATTTTCACAGCCGTAGTGGTGGGGTGAACAAGCGAAAGTGTGTATCGATTGTGTAATGAGTAGAGTTGAGGCAAAGTATCGATAAAAATACAGTGATATTTACATTCACATCATTTTATACCTATCGGACAGGACAGGACCTCGGAGACATGAAAATATCTCCTAGGTCACTATTTGGGATATCATGTGTAACATTAGGGATTGGTTGCTAACCCATCGCCGAGTTGATTCAATTGATCCCTAGTACCTTAGTCGACTCTTACGACATGCCGGGAAGAACGGCAATCTATTATTTTACTGCGTGGGGGTAATTCATTAGTGTATACATATATTCAGTAATATTCCTTTTTTTCAGCAATTATGTATATATTATGTATGATCTTCTGATTTCATTTATACTATATACTTCGCAGAACTTCAAACAGCTACTAAAATCCTTACCTACCTTCCTACCCAATGAAACATTTAACTTTCCTCCGTAACGAAAACTATCGATAAAACCCCACATTCCCATGCCTACTATCGATAGGGGTTAACGCTCTAACCGACGCCAGTGAGACAGTCAATCGATTCTACTGGCGAAGGATACGCGTCTATTCCTACAATTACAAGTACAGTTCACGAAAATATTACTTGTAACTGTATCGTACTTGTATTATATCGAAAGTGTTTCGAAAAAATATTACATCGAAAGTGCGTATTAGTGATGTGAAATATATTTGTTTTTCTTGAATTGTTTTTATGAAATTGGTAAGTAATTTTTTAGTTTGTTTACTAATTATCTTTGAACTGATATGATAAAAATATGAAAGTAGGTAATGTAAGTCATTAATATTCTGTTTTTTCTACATATTTACGATCTTTGTGAATTTATTTTTAATATTTATTTCAAGTTTAACTATTATTTTTTGATTACTTTAGACTATTACAGGATTATCATATGTATATGTACTTCCTATACGATGTTTATTGTGCAATGGACTAGCATATTTTCAATCTTTATTTATATTTAGCTATACGGAAGTAGTAAATATTACTTAATTATATTGTAACTAAGTTATATTAATATATTATTGACATAGCTTTATGAATTAATTACGGTAATTAGTTTAATTTTGTGTTTATTCATGGTTTATTGTAACTATTAAAGTTTTATACCATATTAAATAAGGTACTAACAATGAAATATAATAATACGGCTAAAACTATTAAAATAAAGTGTTACAATTTTATATGCCAGTAACTATGACTTATATTCTTTATATAACATATATGGCATATGTCTAATACTATGTCGAGGAGGGTTATATATACTATAAAGGATTTATATAGGTGAGGAAACCTACATGTTCCCCGAACAGGTAATTGTTAGTGCTTGTAAATGGCAACATGACTTACAACCTGTCACATTGAATACTGACTATCTGGTCAACACATGACTTCGAGGTGACCATTGAATTACTACCTCCGCGATTGCAGATGGGTACCTGAATCTCTGACTACCCTGCAAGTATTTTGGTCACTCTAACCCCACTTGTTATCACTAATTAAAATATATATTTGTTTACGTACATAGGGATAACTTTATTATTAGTACATACATACACATCATGCCCGTTTATCTACAGAGGGGTAGGCAGAGAACACGGATACCCTTTCATACGAACATATATAAAATACGAGTTGTATTTACTTTATAATAATAATATTTGGACAATATTACATCAATTGAACTAGCCCCTTGGTAAGTACATTTAAAACTTGTGTTAAGAGTACGAGTCAACATATATTATATAGCATAATATAGCAATAGCGATAAATACATATTATATAGCATATATAATCAACGACCAGACTGGAAAGCAGTAGAAAAGAGTAGTTCTTAACTCTGCCTCCACCGGGAATCAAACCTCACGAATTAGCGTTCAAGTGTCTAACCGATCGTACCACGGAGGTCGTCAAATTTATGTTTCTATAAATTTGCAATGACATTTTTATATTATTGATATTACTCATACATAAGTAAATTTATTTACACCTGTGCAAAGTTTTATCATATCAATGCCTGAACAATATTTGCAAACAAATAACACTATATTATTATTTGTTTAGAGTGGCTGTAGCCCAGTGGCTAAGACCTCGGAATTTGTATGAGAAAGGTCCTAGGTTCGAATCCGGACTCTGGCATGTACCGATGAATGAAATTTAAATATGTGTTTTTCATTTACGTACATAATTTACAGTCGCTAACGGTGAGGGAAACCATCGTGAGGAAACCTGCCTATCCCTCGGGATAGGTAATAGTCAGTGCCTATATACGGCGATACGGTTCACTACCTATCACGTTGGGTGCTGTCTATCTAGTGATCCGCGGGCTTCGAATGACCCATACCTAACATGCCTTCGAAATTTCGGAGATGGGCATTCAAGCCTCTGACTATCCCGCCGTAATAAAAAAGGGAGTGTGTATACACAAGTCGTGAAGCGTATGTATGTATTATTTGTATAAAATATTTAATATCGATGCTAAAAAGTGACCTAGGAGATATTATCATCTTTCAAAAGTTCAGTCCACCCCAAAAAGGATTATAGGACGTGAATGTATATGTTTATATTGTTTCTTAGCATGTCAAATTAAATAACCAAACTTAGTAATGCTGGATTATACAATAGCTCACATACATACACATCATGCCTGTATTCTTTTCGAGAGGTATACAGAGATCACGTAGCCCCGTTTCTTTCGACATTTACTCGTATAAAGCCCCATATAATAAAATAATAACGTAGTGTAGGACGCCCCCCTGCCAGGTGGACCGATGACCTCAAGAAGGTCGCTGGTAGTGGCTGGATGAGGGCCACGAAAGATCGTCTTTTGTGGCTTACCCTTGGGGAGGCCTACGTCCAGCAGTGGACTAGTATAGGCTGATTCAATCAATCAATCAATCAGCCTATGACAGTCCACTGCTGGACGTAGGCCTTCCCAAGGTAACGCCACAAAACTTCTTAAATATACGTTGACTAGTACCCTTAACACAAGTTTTAAATGTAATTACCAAGGGGCTAGTTCAATTGGTGTAATAATGTCCAAATATTATTATTATTATTATATGTAACTTCCGTGGTCATTATTTATTATTATCGGTTGCTACAGACACACTTAACTAGGGCAGGCCGTGAACTCCAAACGATAACATTAATGTGTGAACTTGCACAACATAGTATGATCATATTATTTAATGAAATTACAGGAATTTAAGTTAAAAGTAAAATTAAAGAAAAAATATTTGAAAAATAATTATAGATCTTAGCTAACTTAACCTAGCCGACCTTAAAAAACAATTGCAAAAAAAGTACAAACATATATAATTAATAAAGAAGCAAATTAGTAAATTTATAAAAAAACCAAAATGATAAGCAAACTGTAGATACATATTTTGATCTATTTTATCTATCATGTATTTAACTTATGGATAAATTAGTAGTATTATTACTTAATAATATTGTTATTATTAAACATTAGTATTATTATTGAAGAAAAAAAAAAGAATAATGTGTAAATAATTAAATACATAAACTGTAACACAGACAAGACCACCAGACGAAAGTATCTAAATGCTAAGACAGTAGAACTCAAATACATATAACCGATTTGCATAAATACTTTCCCTTAACTTACTACGTATGTCATATTGTATAGAACTGACATTTCTAAGTAAAGTTTAACCGTTTGGTCGAAGTAAAGCATTAAGGTCTAAAATTATTAAAACCCACCAAATTATATTACTATATTAGTGACCCGGCTTTGCACGGGTATAAAACATATAGCCTACTCCACTATTTAATGGATGTTATTATACATATAAACCTTCCTCTTGAATCACTCTATCTATTTAAAAAACCGCAGCAAAATTCGTTGCGTAGTTTCAAAGATTTAAGCATACAAAGGGACATAGGGACAGAGAAAGCGACTTTATTTTATACTATGTAGTGATAACTAATTAACATTTATAGTTTTAAGAGATTCGCGATTTATACTCATGATTGATAACTAACGGGACTTATCGCGTAAGTTTTTATATAAAAAAGTTTTTTTTACCTTTATTAACCCGACGTTTCGGCTACGTTGCAGCAGCCCTGGTTAATAAAGGTAACTTTATTATATAAAACTTACGCAAAAAGTCCCGTTAGTTTAATATTATAATAAAGATTTTTTTATAAGTGGCAAAATATACTTTATATAACTTTACTTTATTAACTTATATATTTTATCTGGTAGGTATTCTACACATCAAATTGTTTGAATCAACATTCCTAGATAACGCACGCTAGTTTACCTTATCAACTTTCAAATAGTAAATGGATTTATATGTACACATACATACAATTAAAATGAGATACCTCAGCAATACGGTTACTTACGGTGAGGGTAAACATCGTGAGGAAACCTACCTGTTTCCCGAACAGATAGTAAATGGCTTGTAAATGGCGACACGGCTTACCTGTCATATTGAGTATTGACTATCCGGTCAATATTTAGGTTTGAGGTGGCCATAGAATTATTTTATTATTTAGATCATCACTACATAGTATAAAACAAAGTCACTTTCTCTGTACCTATGTCCCTTTGTATGCTTAAATCTTTGAAACTACGCAACGGATTTTGATGCGGTTTTTTTAATAGATAGAGTGATTCAAGAGGAAGGTTTACATGTATAATAACATCCATTAAATAGTGGAGTAGGCTATAAATTTTATAACCGTGCAAAGCCGGAGCGGGTCACTAGTAATGTAATATAAATTAGAGGCAAAACCAATTCATTTATCATGATATTTTCCAGTTAATTATTTTCCTATTAGGAACTTACCCAAATAACGTAAATAAACTATTAACAATAATTGGATTCTTTCCGATTTCATATTAATTAATTACATTCGGGCAATCCCTAGGTAAGCTTATGTTTAATTGATTTGACATAGTAACATACATACGCTTCACGACTTGTGTATACACACTCCCTTTTTTATGATGGCGGGGTAGTTGGAGGCTTGAGTGCCCATCTTCGAAATTTCGAAGGCATGGTAGGTATGGGTCATTCGAAGCCCGTGTATCACTAGATAGACAGCACCCAACGTGATAGGTAGTGAACCGTATCGCCGTATATAGGCACTGAAGGATATGCAGGTTTCCTCAAGATGTTTTCCCTCACCGTTAGCGGCTGTAAATTATGTACGTAAATGAAAAACACATATTTAAATTTCATTCATTGCTACATGCCAGAGTCGGGATTCGAACCTAGGATCTTTCTCATACGAAGTCCGAGGTCTTACCCACTGGGCCACAGCCGCGTAGTACGTAACATATAATTATATAATGACTGATCCCTTCAGGGGCGACCAGAATCTCTAATTCTGGTATAAATTACGGTAATAGGTAGTATCTACCGCCGCAACCGTACCGCCGAGTGTGTATGAGGAGGTGTATGATATGTAGGTATGCGTATCTGTTTATAGAAGTGCTGGTTTAACTAAAGGGTTTTTCTTGGGTTGGTAACTTAAGGGTTTGTCGGAATATCAGCGTTGGCAGTGTGAATTTCACACAATCAACATTAGCTGAGACAAATCCTATTCACACTTGCACGGGGTTGCCATGTGCGCTTGGTTCCATAAATGTAAATTATTATATAGTGTGAATAAAAGGAATTTTATTTTATTTTTATTTTATGAGTGTCAATAATAAAGTGAAAGTAGTTTCTCAGGATCAGGACAGATGGGGATCCGTGATCTCTACCTCCCCTCTACAGGGAAACGGGAGTGACGCGTATGTGTAAATTAAGCAACATATTAGATTGGTAGCAACCTACACAAAGTCCTATACATTCAATTTACCTCTTGTCCTTTAGTCACCTCAGTGGTATATACTCGTAATTGTATTTTATTTACTATGTCAAATCAATTAACATAAGCTTACTTAGGGATTGCCCAAATGTAATTATTCATTTTAAATGATATCGGACAGATCCAGTTACTGTTGATAGTTTATTTACGTTATTTGGGTATGTTCCTAATAGGAAAATAATGGAATTGGATTGGAAAATATCATGCTAAATGAATTGGTTTTACCACTATTTACTGATCATTAAATAATTCTATGGTTACCTCAAACCCAGATTGTAAGTTGACGTGTAAATTGACCAGATAGTAAGTACTTAATATGACAGGTAAGCCGTGTCGCCATTTACACGCTCTGGCTTGTACCTGTTCGAGGTACAGGTAGGTTTCCTCACAATGTTTTTCCTCACCGTAAAAATGTGGTGAAGTAAGATGCTCTTAATTCGGTTGCAACTTACGTAAATACTGTCGCAAGAACTTACAATCACTTACTTCACTTAAAACGCTTATTTAGGCTTACAAAAGCATACATTCACGTCCATTTAATCCTTTCGGAGTGGACAGAACCTTGATCATACAATATCTGCACTACACACGGCTAGGCACACTTTATGCCTGGTGGCTCCGGCTGCCTCACATCAACGCGCCACACGCCTGACACACCACTCCACACTTATTATATCTAAGTATATATTCGGGTTAGGCTATAGGGACTTGGGGCCAGTCATGTACACACACCTTATTGGTGGCTAGATTCGTCTGTAGGCTATCCCCCATATCTTCCCACACTTCAGGGTCGGGACCCCTCTGTCACGACTCTGCAGTGTGCCTAACCTCGGTCATTTGTAAGCAAAGCTACAGTAGTCAACACGGCATTGAAATATAACATCATAGACAGGTTACTAGTCCATCGCCCAATAGATTCCCTTGACACCTAGTCCGTAAGTCGCTTCTACGACATACCGGTATGAAAAGCAGTTAATTAGCACTCTATTTACGGTACAGACTAGTACGGGATACAAAAAATGTACCCAGACAAACGTCGTAATACAACTGTTGACTTTTACTATGAAATAAAGGCCGAAGCAAAAAACAGTAATGTGTCATTGTCAATACAGTGTTAAACTGGTATTTAAATAGACTACAATTACCTGCCTTTCCACTCAACTGAATATATCACCAATCGCGTGGTCTTATAATCCGTGTTTTCGAAAATTCCTAGGTTATTTTTACCATTTACGAAATGCGTTGAATACTACGGTGGGGGAAAACATCGTGAGGAAACCTACCTGTTCCCCGAACAGATAATAGTTAGAGCTTGTAAATGGCAACATGGCTTACCATCTGTTACATTGAGTACTGACTATCAGGTCAACATGTGGGTTCGAGGTGGCCATACAATTACTACCTTCGCAATTGCGGAGATGAACATCTGAAGCTCTGACTACCCCGTAAGGGTTAATGGTCGTGAACGTGTTTGTCTTTTGTTTTGTCATTCATCAAAAAAACAGTTAAATCAATTCAAGATGTTCAACTTCAAGCTACTGACCACGCCTTTCAATACATATTATGTAAGTTACAAGGAAATCCTTAATAATAATATAATCATAAAGAGTAGTTTTTACCAACATGACGTTTACGGAATCACTCGTTGCCTAGCAACAAAAAACACCATTCATATCAACATAGATTGTGTTGTCATAGAAACAAGTGGAGTGGAACAACAATTGTTCAACCCAACCCTTCACTTCAATTGTTTATAATTAGTTCAGTCAATTATATGACTGTGAAGTTAAATAAAAAATGTGTAATATAGGTCATAAATAGAATGTTAAACTATACCACGTAATAATATCTTTTTTAGTTTATTTGTCATTAAATTATACAAGTACAATATCATTGTGAATGGATTTAACCTATAATGATGCTATCATCTCCTTCTAGTATAAATATATTGTAAATATGTGATTTTAATAATCATGTTAGAGTAGATAAATAAATAATTATTTCACGTCTTAAAACGAATAGTTATTGTGAATAATCTAATTAACTACAATGTTAAATAAAAACCAGTCAAAGTTCTGTAGAATAGTAAAGTTTTATCATATCTACAGTTAATAAGTAGGTATGTCATTTGAATCAAGAAGAAACTAGAAATAACATTTGTCTCGTTAAAATTCATTCACTATATAAATTAAGTTTAAATTGATCCTTATAAATGAAAGACAAAATTAAACATAACAAAAAACTAATTATTCACAAGTACTTCTTACGTTACTTTTACATTTACTTATTTGTAACAAAGTTTAACTTGAGGCAAGCTTAAAATAGAAGCCATTAGTATACAGCAAGTTAATTACAAGGAAGATTTTTAATCGTTGACCATTAATGGCGAAAATTTTCCCATTACATTATGTATTTACATCAAACAACGTTAGGAGTAATCAGACGCTTGAGTAACCTCTTATTACCATAGTTTCGTACTATTCTGGGACGTAAAAATAATGTTAACTAGCTGCCGTTCTTCCTGGCAAAGGAGGCGACTAAAGGCATAGGGGTAAATGGAATATTTGAATATGGATTACAAACTTTCAGCAATTTAACTATAACATCACAAGCTTAAAGAGCTTAAAACAATTACGAGATTAAAATACGTAATTGTATACATAAGGATATGAACTTTACTAAAACCATTTTTATACCATAAGCTTCTTTATCTTATAGTGTAGTAACTAGAAAGTTCTTTAACAGTAAGACCTTGATTCTTTATTTTTAATAAAAAATACACTTCACGATTTTACACACTTCCTTTTTTATTGTGGCAGGGTAGTCCGAGGCTTGAGAGCCCGTCTCCGAAATTACGAAGGCATGTTAGGTATGGACCACTTAAAACCTGTGTTTCACTAGATAGACAGCACCCAACGTGATAGGTAGTAAGGTGATAGGTAGTGACCGTTTTGTCATATACAGTCACTGGCTATTACTTATCCCGAGGTATAGGCAAGTTTCCTCACGATGTTTTCCGTACCGTTATTTTTGTATGAACGAAAATGAACATTTCTGCATTCCTATATACGCGTATCTGCCAAATACGTCGGTTGAGGAAAAACATTAAGATAATTTAGTTCTAAGTTTAACTATAATTAATTGGTCTATACATGGTAGCCGTGACCTAACATTACATTAGATACTGATAGTCTAAAAAAAAGGGTTTCAAGTAATTATATATATATTTAAAGCCTTTTGCAATACTAAAGCAAGCAAGCAAGGTTATACATTTGTAAGTTTATCGGCTAAAAAAGAAAAATTATAAGTTTAGATAATTTAAGTCAAAGTCAGATGTTTTTATTCAACATAAGTACAAGTACAGTACATTCATTGAAAGTCAAAACATTTGCCTGACACTGGTTTTCTCTTGGCTTTAAAATTCTACCGTTGTTTCGGAAGCCCTGGTTCGGAGAAGAACTAACAAGAAACTCCGGCTTTCAGGATTTTTTGCCCAGTGCCAGTAACAAAAACAAATTTTACAGAAATATAAATATAATATAAGTGCTTTCTCTTATGTGTATGAGGTGTGAATACCAATGAACCGAAGTTTGTCAAGATTGGGATAAATGGCTATCCGTGATCTCTGCCTACCCTTTACGAAGAACATGTTACGACCTATGACCATATAAACATATTTTGTTATCACATGCATCCGGAAGTGAATTTAACCCAATGCCCTTGGTTCTGAATATGTTACCAACAAACTAAGTGGTAGTATTAGCACCTTAAACTAAACAATAACTGAGAACTAATTTGCTTACAAGGGTACATTTAAAGTAGGAGTATTGAATTGAAAAAAAAACTAAGATACAAATATATATCTGGGACTGAGGACTGAGTCTGCTTACATTGCTAATATATAAAATAAAATGAAAACAACAGTGGATACCTTTTTTCTCTTAATGGTTCACGCTAAGGCACTAAATGATAATCTTATAATTTTTCTGTAGATAATATTAAGTTATATGCACAGCACTGGTATTGTGTCAAAAAGACATCATATAAATATAGGGCTCGTAATGTTAACGTGAGAAGTTATTTGAAGGGTGAACTAGACAGTCATATTCCATGACACAATTCTACAGAGAGGTAGACACATCACAGTTCCATATCTTTTTCTATTGCTAGCAAACTTTCGTTTAAAAACTTATAGTACAGGGAAAAATATTACTATGTAATATCGGATTTCCCTTACCTATTTCTCCATATACAGGGTTTTTACTTCAACCGCATATAAATATAAAAATTATCTTAATAATATTGCCTAGAATCTAGTTGCGACCCGCAAAACCTAATTACCTAGACCTGGTTGCATATTGCCTATGTTTAAAGTTCTTACGTCAGTCATTTACTTAACAAGTTAGATATTTACATAATTATTAAGCGAGGGAACTTTGGTAAATTACAAAAGTGCGGTTGTAAAGTAACAAGAAAACTGTGCTATACATATATAAATTATACATATATAAAATAATACATTATTCCATAACATACGCTTCACGGCTTGTGTATACACTCCCTTTTTTATTGTGGCGGTATAGTCAGAGGCTTAAGTGCCCATCTTTGATTTCGAAGGCATTTTGTTATGAGCTACTCAAAGTCCGCGTTTCACTAGATAGACAGCTCCCAAAGTGATAGGTAGTGAACCGTATCGCTGTGTACATTCACTAGTTATTATATATTCCAAGAGATAGGCAGGTTTCCTCACGATATTTCCCTCATTTTTAGCGACTGTAAATTACGTACGTAAATGAAATGCGCATTTTTAAATTTCATTCATTGGTACAAGTCAGAGCCGGAACTTAAAGGACTTTTAATAAGAAGTCAGAGGCCTTACCCACTAAGCTACAGCCGCTTTTACAAACATTATGTTCTTTAGATATTAGTTAGTCGCTTTTCTTTCTTTATCTAAGGACATGCCTATGGGTAAATGAATTATTCTGGGTTGTTAAGTCATATTTCTTACCAATTCCATTGCATCAAATTCCGTACTTACATAGAACATATTATGTTGCGTCTTAAATTTTGTCTACCTTAACAGCGATTAGATATATACATATGTATAATTATTAAATAATAATAATAATTGCGGCATGATTTTAATATATTGTTTTACAATTTTATTAATTACAAGTATAGTTTTATTCGTTTTTTTATCGTATTAATATTGTTAATATACATTGCAACACTGTATGTACTCGTAGTTCCAACCATTTATGTATATGTATAAATATTGTATTGCATTAATTGTATCGCATTAATTAATGATATAGCGGAAAGTTACTTTATAAGGAAAATTGTATCAACTATTATATTAAAAATACTCCAACACGATACAAGATGAGAGAATCGTGTGACTATCTATGGCTATCTATGAAGTAATAGCAGTGAGTAGGCTATTAGAATATAAGACAAATACTTTCACGACCATTAACCCTTGCGGGGTAGTCAGAGGTTCAGGTTTCCATCTTGCAATTGCGAAGGTAGTAATTCTTTGGACACCTCAAACCAAGTGTATTTTCTTTACTACGAAAATGTACATAGAAATTCATTTAAACTTCATTTCCATTGGTGCATGCATGTCAAGCCCCAAACAACTGAGCTACGTAGAATTATTATACGATAAATCGTATGACATATGCAAAGCGATTTCGAGTTTAATCTCCTTTCGGACCATAAAAAAGGAGGGAGTTTTCTGTATACAAAAAAAGGGTTGCACATATTTGCAATATAATTAAAAAAGATAACACTTATACATAAAAATATATAAATTTACAACCTTTAATCTCTTTCGTGGTACACCACCTTCGAATGTGAAAGAAAACTGCCTATTCTTCCGAATAGGCAATAATTAATACTGTACGCTTTTATCTAACACTTATTACAATGACACATTTAACTACCTCGCAAGAAAAGCTATATTTATGTCTGTTCATACATACTTTGTAGAATAAATAATGGGGGTTTTTTATATCATATGGCATTGGTTACAAATTGGTAGCCCATCGCCCATATAATAATAATAGGGGTAATTCCAATTACCTCTATTCGCCTCCTACGAAAGGCAAAAGAATGGCAGCTAGTTAGCATTCTTTTTACGAGCCAAACTAGCACGGGACACCTACTACAAAACACAAAAATACTATTACTACTATACACATGATGTTATTAAAGTACATTATGCAATATATTATACATGCTCATGTTTTAAATTTACCAAAAAAATCTTTCGAATTATTCCTCCGACCGGAAACGATGCTTGCCAACCAGTAAAAACTTGACCTTTTCCGGAAGTGCATTAACAAGGTCGTATTAACTTTTTGTGCCAAAAACATTCTCAATCGATCTCCATAATTTCTCTCTGCTCGCTGCATAGTAATTGGTAATCGCCTTCCTTATACGGTGAAGGAATAAACATCCTCAAAAATCTTATACATTCACGTTTATAATGGGACAAAACTTCCGGTGTAATTGACGAAACAATTAGTCTGTTTTTGGAGAAAGATGTACAGTATATTATGTGGTTACCGGTCTATTACTTACTTACAGATATGATCCTAAAAGTTCATCAGTGCCTTTTTAGACCTATCTTTTATCATATTCTTCTGAGATGAATTTACTAATTTAAGCTCATCTCTTAATAGTATCTAAGCAGATTTTCTCACAATAAATTCTTTGATGTAAAAAGAATCTTATTCATAAACATTGTATGATAACTATTTCTTTGTAATAAAGAAATTTTCCATGCATAAATGGAACTGTAAAGATAGAAAAAGGAACTTCCGGTTATCCAAATCAATATCAAATAAAATCCAATCAAGTAACCACATTTTAAACGCAAAAGTTTTACCTCATTAGTAATCACTGTAATGAAATTATATGTCAACAAGATTGAAATATCTATTTCAACAAAATCGTTAGGACATCTAAAGTCTAGAATCTATTTTCATGTCAACAGTCACGCAAGCTATTGTTTCACCGTGCAAACATTCGAGAATAGCAAATAAGGATGCCTATCCATCGAGTATTTACTCAGGGTTGAGTAAATACTCTTAAATACCAATTCTTTAAGTGTGTACATTGTCTAGACTTATTAACTTATGAGTATATACCTAAGCCCATGTGTACATAGCATGGATATTATACCTAAAATCGTTGACCTCACCCAATGTGCCATATGAAAACCTATATATACCTCATACCTGTCTCAATACAGAGGGGTAGGCAGTGATCGATTATAACCATTTTTCTCGATCCTAGCAAACCACTCTCGGTTAATCCACAAACATACACATACAAATTTGACTGTTAGTTACTTACAAAACATCATTCTCCACTCCTGGTATATAATTATATCACAAATATGATACATGATTAACACACAAGTTCTATCCTTCACTCAATACCGCATAACTACCAAAGTCCTAGAACATATTCAAATCAAATTGGAGACATTCTTCTGCAGCCGGATGCACGCAGCGTAAGGAACAGAAGAGCATGTATGAAAAGGATTATAGATGTGAGTGAAGCAAGAGAGATTTGTCAAGATCGTACAAGATGGCGATAGTATAATAGTATCTATCTATCCCGTCAGAAAAGTAACGAGAATATATTTATACATGGATCTATCAGTATAAATTTATTGAATTATATCATTTAATAATTTATCACTCCCCCATCCCTATGGTATCAGTTTAATTATTATGCTAATATCAAGTAATCGATGCAAGTAGAGACCAATTAATACATAGTTGTGCAGATCACGACAACTATATAGTTGTTTTGACATGCATTACCTACATACCTATTTAGTCATTTAAACTATAGCTATTAGTATGTAAAACAACACGTGTTTTGTACAGTATCGATATAGTTTCAATACTATTTAATGGAGTCGTTCTATTTAAATTTCCATATACCGTGCATAACTATAGATTTTCTATGTTGTTGAATATGTTTAGTAGTTGTAAGTCTAACTACTTCAGGGATTGACGATATACGTTGATTTTGAAAAGTGAGTAGAAATAACTTAAATGAAATAATAATTAAAATACATTTACGAAATGCGTCGAATACTATGGTGAGGGAAAACTTCGTGACGAAACCTACCTGGTCCCCGAACAGGTAATAGTTAGTGCTTGTAAATGGCGACATGGCTTACCACCTGTCACATTGAGCATTGACTATTTAGCCAACATGTAGGTTCGATGTAGATGGCCATAGAATTACTACCTTTGCAATTGCGGAGATGGACACCTGAACCTGTGACTACTCTGCAAGGGTTAATGGTCGTGAATGCGTTTGTCTTTTTTGAAATAAATCAATCACGTTTGTACTAGTAAAATAAATATAGAATTAATAGATGTCATTGGTAGTATACTAATAAGCAGTGTTTGCTTTAACGGATTTTTTACTCGTATTTATATAAGAAAGGTACCAATTTATAAAAATTCATGTTTGACGAACAAATAGACGGTATATTGAATTAGGATAATATTAGATGTACATCTAATAATGCCTAGAGTATTCAAAGGGAATAGTATGTATGAATATCAATAAAACAAAAGAGGTTTATTAGGAAATATATTAGTGAGGATGCGTGATCTTGTCCTACCCCTCTATAGGGAAACGGACGTGATGTGTATGTATGTAATGTAAATTTGTATAAAGTAAAATTTATTTACCACACACGAAATTAATCGAGACTTATCTACATATGTCTAAGCCTCTACAAGAAACATCGTGTTATTTAAGATATACAAAGTAACCCCTAACCATATGTATTAAATAAAAAAATCTATTTGTCACAGAAAATGGATACCAATTTTCAATCAACGGACGATAGTACCAAAGACAAATATCCCAACAACAATGATGTACCGAAAAATGACCTGGATACTTCAAAATCTAAGGAATCAAACTATGCGATCAATTTGAAGTTATCAGTGGCTACTTTAGCCAAAGATGTAAAGGAATCACCTCTATTGGAAGATTCGAAGACTGTGAAAAGGTTTTCTCCACTTTGGAAGCAAGTAAGTAAATGTGAAGTTGTTAGGACTAGTGATAGCCTATTGATAGCCTATTGATAGCAAAACAAAGAATATTATAGAGAGATGTATTTATATAGATTTTGGTTATAGAATTTTACAAATATCCACGTCTTTAATCCTCTAGGAGATATAATATCTTCTAAATCACTTATTGGCATGTATATTGGGGTATTGATGAAATGAAATGCCTTTTATTCAGTATAAGGTTCATAAAATCATCAATCGAGTGTGTATGAGAAGATGTATGAATGTCAATGAAGCGAAAGTGGTTTGTCAGGATCGGGAAAGATGGTGATCCGTGATCTCTGCCTTTCCCTTTACAGGATTCAGGCGTGAAGTGTGAATATATATATATATATACTCGTATACTATATGTACTAGCCCGGTTTTTTATTATGTTATGTTCAGTTTTGTTTTTTTTTTCAATAATATTTGTAAAAGGCGTCGGTTATTAGTACTATCATATATTAAGGCAGTTTTGTCATTATTAATAAAATCTCTAGTGAGTAATAACATCATCAAACCCGATAGTGTTGCTCGATATTACGGTTGGGGAAAACATCGTTAGGAAACCAACCTGTTCCCCGAACAGATAATTGTCAGTGCTTGTAAATGGCGACATGGCTTACCAGCTGTCACATTGAGTACTGACTATCTGGTGAACACGTGGGTTCGAGGTGGCCATAGAATTACTACCTTCGCAATTGCGGAGATGGAAACCTGAACCTCTGACTACCCGTGAACGCGTTTGTCTTTGTCCTGCCGACTCCGCAAGAATAAACAAAAAAAACATTTTTATGAAATAATTAATTTTTATTTAGTGTGATGACCATGTTTATATTCATAGTGATTTCTCTCTAAAGTTTTCTTCTGTTTACGTATGTGTAGGCATTTCAAGAAATCGGTCATGGCTTCTACAATACCTATCACATCTCTTTATCTAGTTAGTCTTGGCAATAAACATTAACTGTTTAATTATGTCTCCTTAAGCACATAAGGACTTGAACAGATAAGTGTGTTAATCTTATCATTTATTTGAACAACGAAGTGTTGTGCGTATGATTTCAATAAAATGCTGTGTGGGACGGCTATAAAATGTAACCAGCTGTTATTCGTATTGCGTAAGATAAATAGTCTAGGGTTGGTATTAGGTTTCGATGGAAGATTAACCTTGCTATTATCGCTAAAATTTCAAATGTTGTAAAATATTTTATCGTCCATTTTAGTGTGTTTGTCATTTTCCATTATTTAAAAATATACCGCAAACATACTCTTACACAAGAGATACAAATATTTGAAGAGATGGGAAATTATAGCTGCAATAGCAGATTAGCCCTTGCTTATATATATATTTACTTGTGTTAAGGGTACTAGTCAACGTATATTTAAGAAATATATACTTATTATATATAGATAAATACATATACAGCATATATAATCAACGACCGGACTGGAAAGCAGAAGAAAAGCGTAGTTCTTAACTCTGCCTCCACCGGGAATCGAACCCGGGACCTCACGATTAGCTTTCCGGCGGTTAACCGATCGCGCCACGGAGGTCGTCAGGGTGTAATATACTTGCTTATATATCCAAGAGCAAATCTACGAAACACTAGAAAACAAACTCTGTAAAGACCCTTCCGGAGTTAGAAATTTGTGTATTTATCTCCGGAATAGCCTTGTTAGTAGTTATATGGCCAACCCAACATTTTTGCTAACCAGATAGTGCCTAATGTGACAGGTGGTAAGCGATGTCGCTATAAAAAGCATTAAGTACGAAACCACTGTTTTCACTTTTCAGTTAAAACTTATTTAAAACTTTCTGACACCTTTCATACTTTCAAGGTACAATAATGAAAGACTGAAATAAAAGACTAGAGTAGTTTCAAGAGTTAAATATCAATTATTACGTATATATACCAAACTGATCCGCGGAACAAACAGATATCCTCACGAAGTATTTCCTCACTCTAGCCTAAAGTTCCGTAAAGGCTACGTACCTGTTGGCTTTATTAAGTAATGACGTGATCCATCATTCTTCCAGACTCTGGCAGCATCAGCGGCGATTCTGCTGACCTTCGCAGCTGGACTCAGTGCTGGCTACTCAGCAACTCTTCTGCCTGAACTGAAGAAGCCTGGCAGTATAGTGCCTAACGACCCTGAGACTTTTTCTTGGATTGGTATGTAGACAGTCGACATATTGAGGGTGACGTCAGAAGTATATAGAACTGTTGAGTGTGTATGAGGCGTATGGGGCATATGGGGATCCGTGATTGTTATATATCCCTCTGTAGAAATTAGGTGTAAAGTGTATGTAATTAATATTTCAACTTGTAACAACTTTTATGGACTGACCCTCAGAGACATTTCCTCCGACCGAATGTTTCCACTAAATTCATAGTAATCCCTTACAACCCACCAGTATAGTAGAGCTAAGTTAGCTAGCTAGCAGAAGAGCTAAGCAGAAGCTAGTTAGCATTGCAATTGCCTACCAGTGTAACAGTGGGCTCCCGACTGGTCCAAATATATAAAGAACTTTTTGTAAAAACGTTGAGCAACATTCAGATTATCCATTACGATGGCACCTAATTTAACATCCTAAAGGCAAAATAGAGAATGTAACATTCATTTCTTCTTATTTCCAGCTTCGATGTCAGCTCTACCAATGGCGTTTGGGTGTCTTCTATCAGGCTGGCTCATGGAGAAGTATGGAAGAAGAACCACTCAATTCATCACCTGCATCCCATTGATTATCGGTTGGATTTGTATTACTTGTGCCTACAATTTAGCTCTTATACTGATAGGACGGTTCTTAACAGGTTTATCCTTAGGACTAATAGGTCCTTCTGGGCCTGTTTATATTGGAGAAACTACAGAACCTAAATATCGTGGTATTTTTCTAGCTGGAGTCTCACTAGCTATTGCAAGTTCGTTATTATTCGCTCATGTTGTAGGAACATTTTTGACTTGGAAAGTCTCTGCTGGTATATTTGTAATAGTGCCAGTTTTGTCAATATTTTTGCTCTTAACTGTCCCTGAAAGTCCAGTCTGGTTGATATCGAAAGGAAGGTTAGAAGATGGGGTAAAATCTTTTACGTGGTTAAGGGGATATAGTCCAGAATCTAACGCAGAACTAAAAGGCATACTTGAAAGTAAGAAACTAGCTGATTCAGAACCAGAAATAAGTCTATTGCAAAAGTTTATTAATCTGAAAAAACCAGAAGTTTTAAAACCGTTATTTATAATGATTATATTCTTCATAACATCCCAATTTTCTGGTATAAACGCTGTAGCGTTCTATTCAATAGACATAGTGGAAAAATCTGTAGGCAAGGGCTTAGATCACTATGTTATCATGATAGGTATCGATGTGGTTAGAGTTATAATGTCAGTCGTTGCGTGTGTAGTTTGCAAAAGATTTGGCCGTCGACCTTTATGTTTTATCAGTGGTGTATGGACTGCAATTTCTATGATTGGTCTTTCAATATACTTACAATTAACTCAAGGTGGTTCTGCTGATCTAGCTTGGGTACCAATTTGCTGTCTTGTAAGTTATATATGTGCGATATCTATAGGATTAGTACCTCTGCCGTGGATCATGTGTGGAGAGGTTTTTCCTACAAAAGCAAAAGGTTTGTGTTCAGGAATAAGTTCGGCGTTAGGTTTTGCAGCCTTTTTCGTTGTAGTCAAAACTGCACCTAAAATGATGCATGATTTAGGTGAAGTACTAACGTTTTCTTTCTATAGTACCGTAGCTGCTGTTAGTACTCTACTTATGTTCTTCATTTTACCCGAAACTAAAGGGAAGAGCTTGCAAGAAATCGAAGATAAATTTAAGGGTGAAGTGAAAAGTGAACCTAATGTATAATATAATATTATTGTATATATTTCTACTTAATTAGTCTTTACAACCTATAATTGTTTTAGATAAAATACCTATATTATGTATGTAACTCAATCAGTGACTTAAATTAAATTACAAGTGTCTGTAGAGGTAAATTTTTATGGTTTTGTTTTAAGTTATTATGAGAAAGAATGTAGTGTATACGTAGGACAAACTAAGTCAGTTTTGTTAGTGTTTAAGTTAAGTTTATTATACCTTTATAAAATAGGTAGATCAGTAATAAGTACTAAGTATAATGGTGCAAATATGATACCTGTGATATTTAATAATAAAACAAAGTTTAAACTATTTGCAAACAATATGCACGAAAGTAGTATCTTTCAAATCATTAAAGTAATTTTGCTATAAAAAGGAAGTAATAATAAGACAATAACTAAAGTATCAAAGATTTTTAATGGTAACTTTCAATGTAAAATTAAATAGTATGAGGTCATGATGAAATTAATGTATGTAAATTATTATTATATAAAGCATGTGAAAACAAATAAATGCATTTGGTACAACGAGTGAAGTGATGGTTTTTTTTACTTTAAGTGCCTATTAAATGTAAGTACAAACTTTCAAATTCTCAAATATTACAATGTGATAAATCAATCTATTTTGCCACTAAACTCTTCTAGTTAATATGAACATGTATTCCCGAGACACATTAATAAAATAATAGTTACTTTAAAACATCATAGTCAACTGTATCAAATGCTTTGCGAAGATCCGTGAATATGGCGATAGGTTTTCTCTCCTCAAGGTTTTCTTACTTCCTGGGCTTAACCAGCCTAGATGCCGGTGGTGCAAATCTGGTGAAGCCTTGGTTGTCAAACACTGGAAGAAGATCACGGACTCGAGCGGACAGGGTACCGCCCATGACCCTGGAATCAGAAATAGAATAAATATAGGCTATATAATACATTTTACGAATTATACTGAAAGAAATATACTTATACAATCACGTCCTTTAATATTTTTCAGGGTAAACAGAATCAGGTCACTTTGAGCGTGAATATTGAGGTTTAATGGCTTAATGAAACATTACATGCCGGGAAGAATGGCAGCTAGAGAGCATTATTTATACGTCCCAGACTAGCACAGGACTAAAAGAAAGAATGAAGAATGCTAATGCGTATGCACAGGTCCATCTATTGCTTTTGAAATGTGAAATATGTATATCTCCGCTCACCTTTCGCATAATTATCATGTTTATGACGACTTTCTTATGGAATACGAGTATTATTGACAAGTTACTTGACCACTCTCTCATACTCGTAGATTCCATGTACATTTCAGGCAGCCAGCAAACATTCTATTACCATCCTATCTAACATAAGCTTTTTTCAATAAAGGTTCAATAATACCTAGAAGGTTTGATAAGCTTAGCAGCTTGTGCTGGAGTCGCCAGCTCCGTTGGAAAGTAGGTAGCTCCATAGAAGTCAAGGCCATTCTGCAGCAGGATATTAGCCTCTTCAATATTAGCCAGCGTGATGCGGATGACGCTGGTAGCTTCCCGTGGTATCATGCTGCTGACTAACTCTCCATCGATGGTAGTGAGGGCCCTGATTGGTGCCTTGTCTGATGGTTTTGGGGTGGATGTGCCTGGAAATATGTATCACGTTAAAAATAAGTTTAAAATTTTATTGAGTTATTTATTTAGCTGCCGATTAGAAATAATATTGTATTAGATGCGTACAAATCCGCGTCGTTCAGTCTTTTTAGGAGTGGACGTAAATTTGGAGAAACATTTACCTATTATATAACAAATGCTTTTGTAGTGGGATTGATATAGTAAGACAAAAAATAACAGCCATACAGACAGATAGACGCGATATTGAAAAAGGGTGACGTTAGAAGTACCTATAACCACCGAGTATGCATGAGGAGGTGTATGAGTGTCAATGAAACGAAAGTGGTTAGTCAGGATCGGGAAAGATGGAATCAGAGGGAATCAGGTGTGATGTGTATGTGTGTATTGATATAGTAACTATGATAGAGATAAATAATAATAATAATATTTGGACATTATTACACCAATTGAACTAGCCCCTTGGTAAGTACATTTAAGACTTGTGTTAAGGGTACTAGACAACGTATAATTAAGAAATGTATACATATTATATATAGATAAATACATATATAGCATATATAATCAACGACCAGACTGGAAAGCAGAAGAAAAGCGTAGTTCTTAACTCTGCCTCCACCGGGAATCGAACCCGGGACCTCACGATTAGCGTTCCGGCGGCTAACCGATCGCGCCACGGAGGTCGTCATAGGACGAAATGGATTGAAGTTGTAACCAATAATAATGAAATGAATGAATGAATAATGTTGTTCAATTCTAATATCCCTTCAATAGGAAAAAGGTCCTAAGAACGTATGAAAATGTATGTAAAATTTACAAACACATACAGCATCATCTCTTACCAGTATTCCCATCTCTAGGAGACCCAGTGTAGTGTAGTCTGACCACTTCGACGACGGAGCCGAACTTGTAAAGGGCGTGTCTCACGTCCTCTTCAGGAACCTCGTCAGGCACGTCGTACACCAGCACCGTGAATGTCTTCTGGGGTCTGCAGGGGATGGCTATCTGGAATATAATACATACATTAATTGCGACCGATTACCTTTTGTATATGTTTGTAATATAAAGTTTCTGACTCTATTTCTGATAAATTAAGATTAACCAAAGTCAGTCTCATTTAAACTTAGAAGAAACTCAATTAAGAAATAAAACGTGGGTTTTTAATACAATAATCTTTTTGGAATTCAGTAGTTTGCGAGTTTTTTTTTACATATTACATGTACTTACTGTCATACGAAAGTAGTTTACTCGGATGCTTAAATAGTTGATTAGATTTCGTGATCTACGGTAATAGGGTTACCGACGCAACCTGAATATTATTGACTAGCTTTAACTTATGTTTCCGGGATTTTTAAAGCTTTTCATTTTCATAGTCTTTACACCATATAATTATAAAACATCGGTCCAAGTTCGAACACTTAAATTTTGATTATTTTATATAGGTAAGCTATACCCATTTGGGTTCAATAAAGAAAACATCCTCTTGAAAAACCGAAAACCATTCATATATATATAGTTACGTCATTAATGGAATAGTTGAGACATATACCAACCTTCCGATAAAACCTGGAGCCGGTGACCTTGTGGAAGCCTTTCTTGAACACCATCTGGTAGTCATCTACGTTGGAGAACTTAAATAAGATGCCAGTGGCCGTTTTGGTGAGGGAGAAGCAGCCTTTAAACTCCATTTTCTCGCAGATGGCGGCGGCTTTCTCCATGCTTAGGCCGTGAGAGGGCGTGATGAGGAATGCCCCTGGTTTAACAGACGGGGCTTATATATAGGCTTTTGGGTCATAGAGGTCTTAGGATAGTGTTTAACCAGATAAGGTAATGGTGAGAGTATATTGTAGCTGATTGCTGATACTGACTGTATTTTACTGGCTTTCCTCATAAGTTTTCCAAAACCAAAACCATTACCAGGTGATAACCAGAGGACAATAATCAGATGGTGTCATGCAAAGATTTCCAGGTAAAAAATAATGTTTTGATTTCCAACATGATATATCGAAAGAGATTGCATTAGCTGAAATTTTACTGAGCTTTTCATAAATTTTGTATATTAAATGCGTATTCTTTTGAAACCATATTAAATTCCTCAGACATTGATATATATATATATATTATATATATATATATTCTTCTACAATCCAAATGAGCTCGCAATACTTAACACATATTTAACATATTTAAATCAATTGTCAGACATAATTTAATACTACTCATTTGGACAATAAGTTAACCACAATACCTTATTTATACCACCTTTTGAAGATTAAAATCTTTGATACCTTTGGTTAGGAAGTGTTCAGTGTCAGAAATGTCTGACTCACTCTCTCCCTTCATCATGGTATGCATCGGCTCCTTCCACATGTAGCCGTCTGACATCTGTTGACAGAAAACCACGACTATTATCCTACCTAATGGCAGCATTCCTCACTTTTTTATCCCGCTGAGGGCGCTAGTGAGAATGGAGACCTGTCAAAAGTCAATTTCTAATCAGTTTCTAATAATCTATTTGTTTATCAATAGTTCAACGTTGTTTATGATAAAAATGACGGAAAAATATGTATGTTTAATGTATTATTTATTTAAAATAATTTAATAATATGTATGTTTAATTAAATTATTTAACAAATAGATGTTTGTTTACATTATGAAAACGACCGGTTGGCATTTGACAGGTCTCCGTTGACTACAGCGCCACTAATTTGGAACTAAAACAATGTGGCCATTAGGGTGGAATATATCTCAGGATAGGTAATAGTCAGTGTCTATACGGCGATACGGTTCACTACCTGTCACGTTGGGTGCTGTCTATCTAGTGATACGGGGGCTTCGAATGACCCATACCTAACATGCCTTCGAAAATTCGGAGATGGGCATTCAAGCCTCTGACTACCCCGCCATAATAAAAAAGGGAGTGTGTATACACAAGTCGTGAAGCGTATGTTGTTTTTATGTAGGGTGGAAAGGCTTCAAGCACTCTCTTCGTTAATGGGGGCGGTTTTTGGCTAGTCTAAACCCAATATTTACCGGATTGTTGCTAAGCCCTAATGACCGCATTTCAATGGCATTAATTCGACTCTCATGCTTCTTTTGCCATACTTACAATATAATAATAATTATTATATTTTTGGACATTATTACGCTAATTGAACTAGTCCCTTGGTAAGTACATTTAAGACTTGTGTTAAGGGTACTAGTCAACGTATATTTGAGAAACGTATACTTATTATACATAGATAAAAACATATATAGCATATATAATCAACAACCAGACTGGAAAACAGTAGAAAAGCATTGTTCTCAACTCTGCCTGCACCGGGAATCGAACCCAGCACCCCACGATTAGCGTTCAGGTGTCTAACCGATCGCGCCACGGTGGTCGTCAATATATATATACATATAATAATACTTGTAGTTTATCCGTAAGCGGATGTACTAAAAATAAAAACCGCCTTATGTCATAGGAAAAAACAATAGCATTATACGAATTATATACTGTGACGATACAATGATTGGAGACGCCACATAATTGGGGTCCGATTAGGTCCCGCTTCACTGAGCATTCGGAGCTTATATGACATAAGCATACATATTGTATAAGGCGTTACCTCTGGACATAATATCTTAGAAGGTTGATATATAAGTTTAAATGAAAATAAAGAAATTTGCAAGTAAAGTCTGTTACTCAGTAGAGTTATGTTAACAAAAGTTATTATTGTTGTTAATAAAGAAAGAAAGAAAGAAAAATAGTTTATTCACTGCATATACAAACATTGTAATTTACATTACAACACAATACAAATGTTAAAATAAATATATAATTAATTTAACAAGACGATTAATCTTGCGGGGTAGACAAAGGTGCAAGTGTCTATCTCCTAAAATACAAAATTGGTAACTATGATCAGCTACTAGTAAAATCAACTACTAGTACAAACTCTTTCACAAACACAAACACTTGCTGGGTAGAGGTTTGTCCATCTCCGCAATTGCGGAGGTATTATTTGTTGTTAAATATTTTGTGATCTATCTAGAAATAAACTAGCATCTAATATACTATCATATATAGAGCCATATGGTCTTTTAAACTATCACACAGTATAAAAATAAATAATTAGTCTACGATCAAATAATATCATCCCACACATTACAATCAATCCAATTTAGTTCTAAAACAATTACTATAGATGGAGCTAAGAGTTTAATTGGGCATTTTCGCTTGGAAATTGCTCTTAACTAAATATTGAAGGTTAGCGTATATTGTCAATTGTGGTCGCCTACATACTGCCATATGGGGATTTTAATCAATTTCAAAAAAGGAGATTTAATATAGTCCTAGCTGGAACCAGAAATAAATGTAACCGGTTTTTTTCTTATAGGAATAATATAAGAAATTAAAGAATCTAATTACGGCGAGACACCGAATCGCCTGTGTTTCAAACAATGTTTCAGGGATGGGAACTCGTCTTTAATGCCTTGCCTAGGTCACTGAAACATATAGAGCTGCTGGCCGTGTTCAAAGTTCAGCTTAAGAAGCTCCTACTAGATAGAGCTTACTATTCTATTAAAGAATTTTTAATGATAAATCGCTTAAGCGATTGTTAGATGATGCATTTAAAATATTTTGACATCATTGACTATTTATACTTATGATTTATAATAGCAATGTAATTTTAATTTTAACTATTTTAATTTTGACATTTTTATAATTAATTTGTACGCCGAAGCATGACGGCAAACCATGTTGAGACCCTTTAACTTAGATTTTGATTTTTGAAAAGTAAAGACAGAACTATAGGATTCTCTAAGATGATATTGGGATATATATATATATATATATATATATATATATATATATATATAACAACTATGACTTTTTTATTCGTGCATAATTTGAATGAAAGTTGGCAGAAAAGCCTTGTTTTTTTAACTTTTTATTCTGTCAACCCTTTTAGTAAATAAACTTTTAAATTCTAAGTCTGTACATTAAAAAAAATCACACCTCTACTTCCCTAATAGAATATATAGCATATATAAGCAGAGACTATCGATCGTCAGCTTCTCTTCTCTCATAGCTTAGTCACAACCATTAACTTTCTCATTCATGCTCTTCCGTTCTTCACACTACGTGTTTGTAGTTTTAAAATTAAAAATTACTGAACTTTAAAATTAAATTTTAAAATTACTGAGGTAAAATAAATAACAAAATGACTAAAGCACATAAAAAATTCTGAAATTGAAACCAAAAATATAACTACACGAAAAGCAATGGTTAGTTTGAGTTGAGGCTGTGTTATTTTGGTCTACAATACAGTATTTTTTGGTGCATTTTGGTATTATTCAATACTACTTATAAAATACTAATACATATAAATTGAAATATACATATAGACCAAAAAATTTTAGTACCTACCCATATTTTTTTAATATTAGAGAATACAGATTTACGAGGATCGGAAAACAAGTTTATAAGATAGTTATAGATAATGCTTTAATAAATTGATCATAGTTTATAAATTTATTTTTTTATTTCATAGTTGTAATTTAAAAAAAAGTCTTGTTTTAAGCTGATATGTAAATTAAGTATATATACTTACAATGAAGTATAATATATGCTGTAGTATTTTATTATCTGTGATATATGTAAGAAATATACAAACCGAAAAGCTCTTTTTTAATATTTACCGTAGTGTATGCCGTTTCGAACTTTATAAAAAAAATATTATAATTAAAAATATGTATATTTAATAACAACATCTTAACTTGACAATTACATAAGAGTGCAATTGCAAAAGGGTGCAATTGCAAAAGGGTGCAACTGCAAAAAACAAAAAAAAACCTTACCCTACTCACAAAAGGGTGTAACTCCAAAAACTTGAAAAAAAATCCTCACCTGTCTAGCACCCTCCTTGCTTCTGTTGAGTGACGCAGTGGAGTTGTTGAGGGCCTCGTCGGTCTGCCTATCCGCCTCAGACATGCTAGCAGTGCTCTTGAAGCGAGTGGTGGACGCCTTTTGGCCGCACGGTACAGCGAGCACGCCGCTATAGCCGTCGCGGATATAGGCGGCGTGGAGAGGGTTAATTTATTTATTTCTAGTTTTAAGAGATTCGCGATTTACACTCATGATTAATAACTAACGGGACTTATCGCGTATGTTTTTATATAATAAAGTTACCTTTATTTATTTGCAGTCTGCCCGTGACCATGGCTGCTGCAACGTAGCCGAAACGTCGGGTTAAATAAAGGTAACTTTATTTATTTAATTCAAATAAGTATCCTATCATTACAGGTCTAACCTAATGCGATAGGAACTAAACGTATTTATAATTTCAGGTAAACAATTTAACTTTTTTTTTAAATAGAACACAAAAAAATGACTTTTAAGACAGAAACCAAAAATAATATTAATAATAACATTACGTTCCAAATTATAATTAGATAAGTCAATTTAAAATTCAAACATTTACGTAACAGATAACATAAAGAGCAACCTTTGTGATAACAGAAGATATTTTGAAAGAATGTTCTATGGAAGGCGGTTAGGAGATGAGAATGAATAAAGGGAAATTTCTACCCTGATGGCGGTAGATACATAGAATATGTGTGTAGTTTTATGATGTAAATATTCGTTGGGTAAAGGATGTTAAGGTAGTGACTTATTATTGAATAACAATACAAACACACACACGCTTTCATTATCCCTCCCATGCTAATCAGAGGATTGTTTGTCCATCTTCGTTATTTCGGAGTAAGTATGTTAAGTCTATGGCCACATCAAATCCACGTGTTAACTAGGTCGTCAGCACCTAATGTGACAGATGGTAGCCGTGTGTCCAGTTACAAGCACTGAATATTGCATATTTCGAGGATTATCTTAGACTGCTTTTTCGACTAGCTTAGCTATACTATCGCAGCATATTGGGAGACCCTGGTCTATTTCTCACAAGATCAAAAACCCGGTGGCAGAAGTAGTCTATCCAACCGGAAAGTCGTAAAATTACTTGTTCTACGCTTCACACCCCCTTTTTCAGCTATCGTGCTTATACCGCACCTTAGGTGGTACATTTCGTAAATTCATTTACATTAGTACATGCTCAGGTGGGTGAACATTATGATTAGGCAAAAGCTGTATTTTTTGCAAATATTCGTCTTTATTATTATTTCATCTAAAAGTACCAAATTTGAACGAGTAGTTTTATGACTTATGGCGATCACAGACATAATATCATATAAAGTTTTATTTAATAAAATATATAAAAGGTAGTATACTACTCCATGGATTCCTGTTTAATAGTTGTACATTAGATTCTAATGAATTGTTCGATTCTTAAAGCTCTGTACACGATGGAACAGCTATTAAACTGTTAAGGAAATCCTTGTGTCTAAAGTTTCTTTGAGATCTCGTTTATCCGATGTGTGTATTACCGCAGTATACTAGTAAAAATGTCATATTCAACTACATTGTCACACTAAACAGATTAATTTCAAAATTAGACGAATAAATAAAGATCCTGACCAAAGTAGTCTAATTTGTAATTAAACTACTTGAAATAATAGTTGAACAAATTGGAACTACTAGTGGTGACGTGGATAGAATGCTACAACTACGACATTTCTCTAAATACTGGTGGTAATAGGTGATGTGTCAGCAACAATATAGAAACATAAAAATCAATTATATGCTATGTTATGACAGTAATATGCGCAAGTTATATCCCCTATACAGCTTTTAAGTTTTATTTTTAAACGTTTTGTAGTGGGTAGTTATGTTTATGTGGCTGTTAATAAACGCTTATTATTTGTATTGTGTAAGTATGTGGCTCATATTAAACGCTTATTATTTTTATTACTTATATGAATGAATTATAAGGATTGGATGATCATTTACCAATATAAACAATGCCTTACTGAATAGTTATTCTTAAAACTAAAGATCACCCACACATACATGCAGTCTAATGATCCATAACTCCTATCATTCGCGAAACTACATGGCCCTATATCATTCATACAATTTGGAGACGACATAAATTCAATCCAGGATGTTCTGTAGGATTCAAGGTCTAAAGGTCATAAAATTGAACACCACACATCTAATATAATATATAATACATACATAAATATATTCACGCCTCTACGTCTAGAAAGACTATAGATCGCCACCTGGAACAATCCTGGCAAATATCTTTTGCTACACTCACATCCATTAACGTATAATTCCTACATAATATTTCTTATCACGTGCTAGTCTGTGACGTTTAATAATTCTAACTAGCTGCCGTTCATCCCGGCATGCCCTAGGAGGCGACTAAGGTACTAGAAGTTAAAGGAATCGATGGGCTAGCAACCTGTTACTAATGAACCATATGACAACACAATCCCAATATTCATGCTAATAAGAAACCAAGGAGTGGTTTTCATGCCTCCAAGGTTCTAGCCATCCCAAAATGGATTAAAGGATGTGAATTTATATGTATGTATGTATGTACGTAACAATTTTACCGCAGTTATGAAAATGTCAATCCATCGAGCCTCATGACTACTTAGGAACATTTAATGATCGGGATAATGTACTAAATACTTCACAATTGAGTAAAAAATGTGAATGTATTAGAAATAAGTTTCTAGTGTTTGTATAAAATTATATTTTCATCCATTACACTGTAGTAACTTAATTTTTTTCAAGTAATTATTCTTTTTAGTCGTAAATAGTTCCCTTCTTACCAACAACAACCAACAATCATCATATTCCTAAATTTATATTTGTCTATTATTATTGAAGTGAGCATAAAATCACTAACTCCACAGTTTCGGAGACGACTACTTGAACCTCTGATTATCGTCCAAGGTATAATGTTTGACGTATACTATCTATGTTTTATGAAATGTGCATTTATTTATTATACGAGTATAGTGTATAATTGTGGGGTATTGTGTAATTGGTACTGTGTAATTAAAACCTTCATCTGCATTTCAATATATGGATAAGTTGAGAACTCAACGCTTTTAAAACATCGTAAAATAAAACAACACACATCAAATAATGTTCTATATTATTTGGTACACATACAACTGCCAATCCAACCATACTTGGCGAATCAGTCAACACAAACTATCACTTAAATACAAGCCAATCTACCACCGTACCAGCCCAGTATGATTGCAAAGGCATTAACACTAGTAACATACACTTACGCTAACTGTACAACGATTTATTTCATACAAAAGGGAAAATAACAAAACCAAGTTCACGGAAAATCTATCTCAGAGATCAAATACTAATAAAAAAGCTAGAAGAAAAGCACTTAATTGCTACTTTCCTAACTTAGAAAACACGAGAATTAGTCTTAACATATACTCTAAGCATAAATGTCGACAATCCCCAAAACAAACCTTATTCAACATACCCATAAGTAAATTTTATACATGCATATCGTTAATATTAATGTGAAAGAAAATAAATTACACAAGCGATATTTATTGTACATTCTATAATAAATGGTCATTCATTTCATGAGATTTTTGTCTATGTCTAGGGTCCAGTGATTCAAATATTCCATTGATATAGGAGAGATTAGTAGAAAGCTAATATTAGTAATTCTTGACTAACGATAAAAATGGCCACAGGCATTTATAAGCTAATCTCCGTAATACAAAAATACCATCCAACGATATTATGCTATCAGCTCATTCATTTATAACAATAGACTATATCCAATTCTCAAGCCTATCCCAGGCTTGTCATTTGCTAATTTTGGCATATTTTACAATTGTCAATTTTTAAAATCGAACCCGATGGATTCACTACCTAGTTTTTAGTTTTAAAACATAGTAAACGCATTTAAAAGAATCTATGAACTTAATGCGTAACCTATTTATGATTCTTTTGTACGCTTTATAAGTAACTACATCAAAACACGTAAGAATTCGTATTAAAATAAACCTACGGGCATTATCTACTCAACAACACGACTTAATATACTCATAAAACAAACATTCACTTCCCAAGCCGCGTGGTGTTATTAAAATACGAAAAAGGTTCAATCCCTACTAGGATTATGTTATATTAAGAAGCAGCTATTATTTAAAAGATGACACTTCCAATTCCAGTTTTATCCACCTAGAAAGAACCGTCAAAAAAATAGAGTTTACAAAAATGTTCCCAATTAGAATGATATATCGGTGACTGAAATAATGAACGAGTTAGTGAACGAATGAACGAGTTATTGAATGAGCGAACAAGTTAGTCAATTTGTGAATGAAAAAAACATCCATGATATTGGAAACCATGTGATGTAGTAAAATTAACAGTTAACAACTGATAATTCAGTAACATTGCAATTGCAACTCGCTGTAACTCTAGTAAATAAGTACATATGTATTTTAACGGTAACACAGTATTGTTAGTATCAATGCAATGAAATTCAAGTCTCATTTTATTCTTTACATTTAATCGTATATTTCACACCATAACGGTCACTAAACATTCTCTATATACATTATTATCGCTCTCACAATATGTAATGAAATATCTCGTTCTGTAGTTGTCAACTTCCTAATTTTATAACTCTTTTTACATCGTAATAACATATTGTATTGTATTTTTTATATTGTTCTGGCCATAGGCACCAACTGTTCGTAGATTACATCAAATCTATTTCCCATTTATCATACCGACTTAGCTTAGTCTTCAAGATCAGTTTTTAATATAATCCGAATGAAATAGACTATGATATTATATCAGTTAATTGGTTGAAATAAGTCTACGATACACTATCCCAGAATTAAATATAAGTTCACAAATGTATGTACGTTTTATAAGTATAAACATATTCTATAAGTATGATAACTGAAATTTCACACTGATAAAACAGAGTAATCAATGTTCCGTCTAACTCGGGACTACCAGTGATTTTATATCTCAGTTGATGTAGTAATATGTAACAACAATAGAATAGCATACTCTATTATTCACATTAATTAACAGTACTAACACAAACGTTTACAAATAACTAACAAGGCATTTTATGGCAGTGATGTTAAGAACAGCTAGCTAATACAAATTTAGACAATCTATAATTATAGATTACAATCGATGTGTTGGAGTTGTATGGATATCTATGTATCTCCTTTTAAAGAGAAACGTTCGGATGTGCTTTATCACACGACATGAAAGATTTAGATGATTTGATTCTATCACAACGTTACATACAATAGTAGGTTGTTTATAATCAATATACAACATTATTCTATCAATGCACATTCATATATTGCTATTCGCTTGTTCCGAACATGAATTCATTGCATAAACACCTTGTTGTTGATATTTAAACTAATGTCTACTACAAAAACATCTTTCACATACAAATGAACTTTAAAACTTTTGCTTTCAGTTAATTTTTGTGAAATTGAAACGAAACATTAGCTTTATATGTGATAAGTGTCTTGATATGATAACCGTGGTTTTTAAGACGTGTTGCTTCAAACTATTGTTTTACAATGATCATGTTGATACTTTTACAGAAAAAAACGTATGTTTAAGCGGAATATTCGTAAACCTGTGTTTAGAACAATAGAGAAAATCTGATATAAGACTACCTTTACAGTGTTGAACTAATTTGCAAATGGTATTTCACAATATAGCGTTTCCATTTCATGTCAAATCATCTTTGAGCCTTACCACAATCGCTAATAACATTACTTCGATATACCTGTTTGTTATATATATTGAACAATATCTTTTCGAGTCTGGTATGAAAGAAAAATGCATTTGTTATAGCTTTTCTTTACGTGCCATTGCGCCATTTAGGGGTACATGGAATCTCATCTAGTACGTAAGTAATTTATCTCAAATATTTCATATTGTTGCTAAAGGTGATCAAAGATACTATCATTTTTTCATTCTATGTATGAGTAAACCAGATTTTATGTGTCTTAACCAACCAATATACTGCAGAAAACCAACTTTACTACCACTTGTGTGTAATACATATAATGTTGTGTATGTCAATGAAGCTAGAATTTTTAGACAGACTGTAACAGACCCCTTTTCTATAGAGCAAAATTTTTAGACAGACTCCGGACTATCCGATATCTCCTTTTCTATAGAGCAAAATTACAACTGGTCTTTGAAACAGTTCCTAAGCGATTGCGGTCCTTCGTTCTACGTGCTAGGTACCCAGTCCTCAGCCAGGGGTCAAGGTCCATTCTTCTCTCTCCTCTCGCGCTTGGTCTTGCAGGAGCTGCAGGCGTAGTCCTCATCCTCTCGGAGGGAGTTCTTGGTGAGGCCCACGCAGTGCATGTGGAACCATTGGTCGCAGCCGCCGTCACACTGCACCCAGTCTACTTCTTTGCCTGGAAAAGGGGGGGGGGGGGAGTAAATTAATACATACGTACATACATACAACTCGTACGAGTTAACTGTGCACCTCGCTCTGTGACGTCAATCGGACGATACCGTTAGCAAAAAATGAAAATTATGTAAAAAAATATAAATTGCTATTTTTTTTATGTTGACAAAAGATCGTTTTGATGATAAAGCGTCAAATTACTAGGTCATTTTAATCATGACGTTTTGCAAGTAAATTGATACATATGGACTGATATGATATTACAGCTTGACAATAAAAGACGACAAAAATGACGCCGCTAAATTTTTCAATTTTTCTATCGGTACTGAGCGCTTATGGCGAACGCGGGGCGCCGCGCGGGGAAGCGGGAGAGGGGTCGCATTCCAGCGGGGTGCACAGTTGACTCGTAAGAGTTGTACACATTATATGATGTCCTGTAAAGGGGTAGGCTAATATCACGGATGCACATCTATCCCGATCCGGTTATAGATACTTCTAACGTCACCCTTTTTCAATATGACGTCTAACTGGCCGACCCATAAGTAAGGTAACATTTATTTATTGTTGGTTAAGTTAGGCGTAATTTATAATTTTTTTGTTGAAATTGTACAATAAAAGAAATTAAGACTAGAATTGTAATATTTTAATGTTTCCCCAATAGCTTTTTTCACCACAAGTTTTTATCAACATCGATATACAATATTGGCCGCCCCACTACCCTGTATATTTCCCTTGCTCTTTTATTTACATATAAATATCATCAAAAAGCAACCAGTAATACAATATTTTTATGCTGTATTACAATAGGGTAACACATTTGTATAACCAATACATTCTTGACCTTAATCCGCATCGAGGCGAACAATACGAATACCTTACACTCACAATATGACGATAATACACATTACAAAATCCCTTAAGTTAATAATGATTATAATAAATATTTTGTCCTTATTACACCAATTGAACTAGCCCCTTGGTAAGTTCATTTAAGACTTGTGTTAAGGGTGGGAATTAGTCAACGTATATTTAAGAAATAATTGCATATTATACATAGGTAAATACATATATAGCATATATAATCAACAACCAGACTGGAAAGCAGTAGAAAAGCGTAGTTCTTAACTCTGCCTCCACCGGGAATCGAACCCGGGACTTCACGATTGGCGTTCCGGCGGCTAACCGATCGCGCCACGGAGGTCGTCAACACACATTTGTATCACCAATACATTCTTGACCTTAATCCGTATACCTTACACTCACAATATGAAGATAATACACATTACAAAATCCCTTAAGTTACAGCTAGTATAAACCTCTCACCAGTGGGCCTAAGACACTTGGAGGCGGCGCAGTCCTCGTCATTCCCATCCGAAGAGTCTGTTGACAGGGAACTGGATCTGGCTCGAGCGGCCCGACTGCCGCCGCGGCTGCCTTGCGCCACTCCCGAAGCTGTGAGAAAATAATGAAATTGTAAGTTAATATCGTCAGTTGTAGCTGTATAATAGCCAGTGCCTATATACGGCGATACGGTTCACTACCTGTCACGTTGGGTGCTGTCTATCTAGTTATACGCGGGCTTCGAATGACCCATACCTAACATGCCTTCGAAATTTCGGAGATGGGCAGTCAAGCCTCTGACTACTCGGCCATAATAAAAAAAAAGGGAGTGTGTATACACAAGTCGTGAAGCGTATGTATGTTGTAGCTGTTTAGAGATTGTTAGAAGTCACGGATTTTCTTTGTTATTGTTTTATACGAGTACATGCTATCAATAATTCATGTTTTTATTTCAACACATCTAAATGACTTAAATTTCAAACGTGGTGAGAATTTATCGACTGCAGCATAATATTATTAATATCTAAGGTTTAATCAGGTTTGTCATTTTAGCACAGATTTTACTTTAATCTTTATAAAATGTCAGTGTCTTTACATTTAAGTATCTTTACTTAAATAACGAAGTTCAACGATACCCCACACACATCTCTGGGCACAGAGCATAACACTATCAATCCTGTCACTTATATTACAACTGCTATTTACAAGACTACCTCCGCGATTGCGCAGATGGAAACCTGAACCTCTAACCCCGCAAGGGTTAATGGTAGTGAACACATATTTATGCCACATTTACTAAAATTGATTTATTGTTGACATGAAATCATCCTTGCATGTAATTTTATCTAATATGATTTATTTTAATATATTACCAAATCTAATACTATTTAAACTTAATTAAAATTTGTGTTTAGTTTGCTTTTTTCTTTTAACCATCAAAAATTTAAGTGCGTGGGTGCTGACATTTGCATGCCAATTCGACTTGGTCTTCCACACTGAAACATTACTTTTGTATACCTACCTAACATCTTGAAACGTGTGTGAAAGCAAATAAAGATATTTGATTTGATTTGATGTATGCATGATAGCCACAAATAGTCTATAATACTCACGCATCCGTGTCCTTAGGTGCTTCCCTCTGGCGGAGGGAGCGAGGCCTCGCTTCCTTCGCTCCTGGCGGGCCATGTAGTGCTTGCGCATCATCAGGTTGGACGCCGATATACCCTGCGGAAGAGCAGAAGGGAAGATAACATCAAAGGAAGTTGTTCGTTTTCTTTATTATTAATAATAATATCTTTATTCATAAAAGAGGCAACATAATCACAAATACCTTACTGTCATCACTAGATTACCGAGATAACCTGTATCGATGACAGCAGGCTCAAAACCATTGGACACACAGTGTAAAGCTAATTTTATAGTTACAGATTCAAGGAATATAACACACACAATTGACCAAGTCAAAAACAGCACCTAGAACCTCCAAATAGCGACAACCGTAATTTTGCCAGCTCCACACATACAAAATAAAACAAAACATAACAGAGTTTTACATTGCATAAATTATCAAGGTTTTACAGAGTTTAAAGGTATAACGTACGTATATTCTAATTTACATATGCTTTAGATTTGTTTAAACGTTTTCGGAATAAGACTTTAATTACTATCATCGTATGTATGGAGGTGCTCGACCAGAACCCAAGCATAAGCCAAATGATGGATGATGGGCTAGCATTCTGTTGATGTGCTCAAAAAATTAAAGGTGAGCACGTAGATTATATTTCTATACTTTTTTATATTATATTTCTATAAGGAGGAGTAGTACAATAATCTGAAGCCAAATAATGCACATGTATTACAATACTTTAAATATAAGTTGTGCCTACCTGTTTTCTATTTAAATAATTCGTAGTAGTAGCTGAGCCGCGTTTTGTACTGGTCTTCGATACAGATGTGCCTGGAACAAAATATTATGCGTTGTAAACGTATGTTTTTTTTAGTATAAACTTATAAAATAATTTTGTTGTTGGTAGCAAGCCTTAATGATGATCTAGTAATACAAGTGCTAGCTGAAACGTAAATATAATGATAACCATCTGCTTTTCTTCAATTCATATTGTTGGGACTAAGAGACTCAACAGTCAATACCACCATTATACAATATGAATATTACAACAACCCCCATAATTACACTAAAAGTGCCTCAAAAGATATGTTTCCTATGTTTACCCCTTCGTACAGAGACTGAAACACAACAAAAAATGTTCATTCGTAAATCAACTAATTGTGTCAATATATACATAACTGACTGTTTCAGTATTTTTTTGTTATAACTGTGAAATCCTATCAGAAGATAATGCGAGCTGCAACCCTGCTGAATTTCAATGTTTGAATATTATTTTATTTAAGTATTTACTGTCAAGATAATTTTGTCAAACATTATTACTATTAAAACTACTCACTGGGTCCATAAGGCCTAGTCCGTTTGAATTGATGATGAGGTCTTGGAGCCTTCTGCCGTCGCTTCAACCTGCTGACGTCACCCACCCTGCCGCCGCGTTTCGCCGTCGTCCCATTCGTGGCGCTAGGGGGCGTGTTGCTGCCTCGCAAACAGCATACAGCGCTCCATATGTGCGACTGTTCGTCTAACGTTACCTGTGAAGAAATGGTACAGGATATGTGTAAAAGAATACTGTTTATAAACTATTACAAACGAAACAGATAAACACTTTCATGACTATTGATGACCATTATACCTAAAGCCCCTCTAGTCAGAGTTTCGGATGTCAAACTCAATAAATGCGGTATGAGTTATTATAGTTAAGGTTCGGTTAGTTTGATTAAACCTTTTCCCTGCGACAAAAACATACGCAAGCTTCTAGTTTGAAGTTTTCTTTGTAAACGTTTTGTATTGTGAATGTTACTGCGGTTGTGAATAAACGCTTTTTTAAATATATTTTTTTATATACCTAGTTACATATTACTGTACACCAATGCACTGCCTACCTCCAACAGATCCCCTTCTAGCATGATCTCCTCTAACTTGTGCAGGGTAGCCGCGGCCGCCCTCTGCGCAGCCGCCGCGCCCGTCGCACCCTCTGGCGGCGAACGCGGCGACGCACTGTACGCGTGCTCCATACGCGCCGCCGCTGACCTTCACACGTACAATATATTATCATATTAATATAACAGATGTTGATAAAGTAACAAGGTTAATAACTGGTACTTTAATACCTACAATATTATAGTAATATTTGAGTCACTATTCCTATAATTAAACTAGCCCCTTGCTAAGTACATTTAAGACTCATGTTAAGGGTAGTTACTAGACAACCTATATTTAAGAAACGTATCATCAAAAGACTAGAAATCAAACTTACAACCATACTAAATTTAAACCAATTTACGAGTATATGTACAAAATATAAATTAACTCTTACCTGGCACTGTCATATGGCCCGGTGGCTTTCTTCAGTTCCGCGTTCAATTTATCCGATTTCTCTCGACTCTCTTGCTGCAATAAACAAATATGTTTATCAGTAATGCACAAAGTTGTAACATTTTAACAAATTATTATATTTAATCATCATTCCACGTTCAGTTGTTTGGGGCTTGACTCTGTATCGAGGGTACAGGGTTCAAATCCCGCTTGAGCATGTACCAATGGAAAAGAAGACTAATGAATTTCTATGTACATATTCATAATAAAAAATACATTTACGAAATGCGACGAATACTACAGTGAAGGAAAACATCGTTAGGATACCTACTGGTTGCCCGAACAGGTAATAGTTAGTGCTTCTAAATGGCGACATGGCTTGCCACCTGTCACATTGAGTACTGACAATCTGGTTAACACGTGGGATCGAGGTGTCCATAGAATTACTACCTTCGCAATTGCGCAGATGGACACCTGAACCTCTGACAACCCCGCAAGGGTTAATGGTCGTAAACGCGTTTGTCTTTTTGTTTTTGTCAATATACATCCTTTGAGACTGGTAATAAATGAATACTTTGTCATTAATTGTAATGAATTGAATACTTACATGCAATACCTACGAATGACCACTGATTAGTTATTTTTAAACACTCGCGTTTTATTCTCATTTTTTTAATTATCTGAGACCGGGTCAAAACACGATAAATTTAGAAAGATATGTGATTACCTTTATTTTGCCCGATGTTTCGACCCAGTTGCATAGGCCGTGGTCGCGGGAAGACAAAATAAAGGTAATCACATATCTTTCTAAATTTATCGTGTTTTGACCCGGTCTCAGATAATTAAAAAAATGACCACTGATTATCCTACTACCTTTCATTATAATATCACACATACGTAGTTAATAATCGTGAGTCTAATTGTTGTTACTAATATGTTACTTACATAGTGCAGATCGGCAGCTAGATGGGGTGAGGCGAGGGCGTTTCTCGCAGCCTCCTGCCAAGCCATCGCGCGCTCAGTGATGCATTGTAACGCCTCACCTTCGCACAAACGAACTGGGAGCTTTTGGAGCCAAACCTGGTGAAGTGAAAAGTCTTTAGTATGTTAAGCGACTTGATATAAACTTTTTGAAGTATCAGTAGCCAAGGATGGTTGTGGGGAACTGGATATACAATAGCTACTAAAACTGACTAATAAGTTAACGGTGAAAAGATCACGAAAGAAAGTTGTATTAGCATAAATTCTATATCACCTATAAAGTTTATTTTTAATAAAAAAGTTTTAGAACTTATAATAAATAGTCTTAGCCACGTACATGCTGCGAAGAACGGCAGCTAGTTAGCATTCTTTTTACGTCACAGCTAGCACAGGACGAACGTTATTCACATAGATGATACAATAACACCGCTATTCTTTTATTTTACGGTGAGGGAAAACATCTTGGGGAAACCTACCTGTTCGTCGAACAGGTAATAGTTAGTGCTTGTAAATGGCGACATGGCTTACCACCTGTCACATTGAGTACTGACTATCTGGTCAACACGTGGGCTCGAGGTGTCCATAGAATCACTACCTTCGTAATTGCGGAGATGGAAACCTGAACCTCTGACTACTAATAGTCGTGAATGCGTTTGTTTTGTTTTTATCTATGTTCCTATATCTTCTTATATCTATCTATGTATGCTATTAATTTACTTACCAATAACGCCAGTATCTCCTCCAGCCTAGGTCTCTTAGTCCTCGTGCAGTCTGGACACAGGAACTTAGGTTCAGTGACCGGGAAGGCGTTGTTTGGAGAGGTGCGTCCGTCCCGCATCGGCGACACGCCGGTTCTCTCGCGGGCTGTCGCTATGCATGATGCTGTAAAGATAATGGTTGTATGTTATGGGTGCTATATGGCTGTTAAGCTTTATGAGGTTATCAAGGGCTTGATTGGGTACTGTGGCGACATTATGGATAGTTGGGTAATGAACTGGCTAATGTAGAAAAGGTATTGTGTATTTGGTCTCTCAAATACCAGTTTTAAACTAATAGCAAGGACCAACGCGACTAAACAAACTTTCATAAAACAAAAACACTACAACGTTCCCTTGATTATAAAGAAAACTGTTCTTAGTTGTATGTATTTGTTGTTTTCACATCTGAGCCATCCACAAAACAAACGCCAATTTTATGTTAAGTTAGTAATATGTCAATTTTAATAGCATAGGTTCAAGTATTATGATGACATACTACATAATTATGGTACGAACCATGTCTAACTAGGGATAATTCAAAGTATTAACCATTCCATTCATTCATTCATTCGTTCACCATTATTTACTTCAAAGAATGAACGATTAAAGATGTTTTAAAACTATACTTACAATGAAACCAATCCTTGCAAAGTTCACACTGGGTCATCAGTCCGTACTGTCGTTTCTGGCAGAGACAGAACGTGACGCCCGGCGACGCACCTCGGACCTCTTTGTGCAGATTACGAGCTCTAAAATAATGGTAGTTAGATTAACATACAAATTACGTCTTTAATCTTTCCAGAATCCTAAATTTGATAAAGTAACAATTTGAATTAATTATAAAATCCATTTGCACATATTATTATATGTTACATTCCCCATTCTCGGGGTATCAAATAAATATAATCAATTTTATCCTGTTCGTTATAACCACTCATTATGATATAATATGTAATTGGCAGTTAGGCAGAATGCGGCTATACCAAACGTAATTTTCAGTTTTCAGACACTTAGATTTTGACAATCTATAAAGTAACGTCCCATGCAACTAATTCGTACACCCAGCTACAACAATTCAATTATTATCTTTATTTTAGAATGCTACATTAATTACCTCAATTCCTTCAATATAGCCAGCTCCCTAGCTTCTGCCTGTTTGAAAGCAGCCACTATTTCCGTCGGCGTAGACTCCTCACTGAAGTTCCTAAGGAACAGGCTGGCTTCCAGGGAGGATGGTGGCGGATCCACAAGGGGGTTAGTGTTCACCCTTCCGCGTTTGCGGATAGTGGTTGTCGCCTCCGTACGCGGTGAAAGGGCTTCCATTAAGGAGTATGGCCAGTTCTGTGAGGAATGTTGTTTGGTTAATAAACTTATATGAAAAGGATACTGATGACTAAACAATAAAAACATAAATAAATACATATCATACATCCGATGATTCAGTAATATCATGTATCAGACACAGGTAATCCCTTAAAACTACGTCTCAACTGTTCATTAAACCCTCTCAGGATAGTACATACATTCATACACGCCTGTTACCTTACTGAGAGGTAGGCAGCGATCACGGATCTCATTCCTGTCACTCTAGCTTAATTTCATTGACATAATACCTCCTCATACACACTCGGCGATTATAGGTACTTCTAACGTCACACTTTTTCAGTGCGGTCTATATTATTTTTATAAGTTTGTATGTGCACAACCTACCTTTTTGAGGAACATCTCTGCAGCACCCTTCTTCCATGTTCTAGCGGACTTTAGGGCTGCATTCAGCATGTCCTTCTCAGCCAGCACTAAGGGAATACTCTGACTTTTTCTCACTATGGACTCTAAGGTCGAGTAATAAGGGTACAATTCCTTTGACTGCATTTCTTCAACCTGTAATAGTTGTGACAATTTCATTAGTATTTCCTAATATATGAAATAGATCAAATTAAAATCGCTACCAGTTTCATTCTACACTTAGTCTATTATGGGTCATTCTTAGTCATACTCACTTAGTCTATTAAGTTTAAACGTGAAGGTCAAATGTAATATGTATTATGTATGTAATAGTAATATAGGGATAGGGATAGATAGATAAGCAATCAACGTTGTTCATTATCATTAAATTATATTATTACCACAATCAAACACGTAACAACATAACCCTTTATAAGGCTATGGCAAAGTTTCGTCAGAAACCTTTACTACCCAAATGTGTGCATTAAAGGTTCCTGAAGAAACTTATTCCATGGAACAGGTATAACTAACTCTAAAGTTCCGAAGATGGCCACGCGAGCCTCTGCTGTAGTCCTAGGGTCCCAAAGGTCGTAAAAGTGTTTGATTAGACGACCTCCGTGGCGCAATCGGTTAGACACCTGAACGCTAATCTTGAGGTCCCGGGTTCGATTCCCGGTGGAGGCAGAGTTAAGAACTACGCTTTTCTACTGCTTTCCAGTCTGGTCGTTGATTATATATGCTATATATGTACATATTTATCTATATATAATATGTATACATTTCTTAAATATACATTGACTAGTACCCTTAACACAAGTCTTAAATGTACTTAACAAGGGACTAGTTCAATTGGTGTAATAATGTCCAAATATTATTATTATTTAGTGCGTTGCTGTGTCGGTTTAACAAAACATTACTGACCTTGGCCAACCAATCCTTAGCATGCGTGATGGCACTTTGCAAGGTGTTCCTGGAGGGCAGGGTGGCCGGTATACCATCAGCTTCCTCCAGCAAGTCTTGAAGGTCCTTGATGGTGGTGTAATTGGGGTCTGGATCGTCCTCGTCCATTGAGTCTCTGAGGTCCCGACCTTCGGTGAACACTGCTTTGACCTTTGACTCCCATTCTTCTATTTGGGCTGAAAGGGAAATGGGAGGTTGTGAATTATGAGAAAGTGCATTTGATTTGTTTAAGGAGATCAATATTATCAGATTTTAGCTTAACGCGCGATAAGGCCCGTTTTCATATAAAATGTATAAAAACCACGAGTCTCTCAAATATATTAATTAGTGTAATTTAGGGGATGTTGTTGTAAGTTAACAAGTCTCAGTTTATGTAATATTTTACATAATGTTTTATAGTTAACCAACCCTACATTTTTCCTGATTCTTGTAAACGTTTTTTGTGCTAGCACATTTAGCTTTTAATTCCCCCCCAAAAGAATTCACAACAATCAATTGTATAACTCTTTATTCTTAACCAAATACATACCTTTCAACCCAACCAGGTACGACCTCTCATCATCGACTTTCTCGTGAGGAGGCACCTCATCCGCCTGGGCGAGCATTCTTTCAATCTCTGTTAAACTGGGCGACGTAGTTCTGCATTCCTTGGCTTCTAGAATGAATTTAGCTTGCTGCAACCTCGCCTTTAGTGCTGGAAGACGATCCAGCACGATGCAGAGGTGACTGCCTTGGTCTACCACCTGGAAAGGATGGAGGTTTTATTAGGATGGTCAAGAATGGTGTGTTAGTGCACAGTTAAGATTATATAGTACTAAAACACTTGATTTTTAAAAGAAAAATTATAATCGCTTATAACTTGGCAAGTGCAAAATTAACTACTTAAGTTCAAGTCTAGGCAAAAGTTGATTGACAAATTCGACAGAAATGATTTGGTGGCCTTTTCCTGAGCCTGTGTCAAAATAATTTTAATGGTACAAGAGTTTATCATTAAGTTTCCATACATAAAAAACCTAAACTACCGAAAAGTCCTACATACCTCTTCCAAATCTCTAACATAAGGCGAGTCCACGTCTCCTAAATCTTCATCCAACAACTCAATCGCTCTTCTCTCGAAGTCTTCCGTTTGACGGAGCACTTCCTTTACTGCTGAACCTACAAAAAAAAGAAGATAAGGTAAAATCTGTGCCTTCATTTGCCTAATTGAATTTAAATTCTAAAAGAGCACATGTCACTATGGTTTTAATAGAAACAAGTGATCTTTTACAAATTTTCAATAAACATATATCGAACTATAGATGGATTACATTGTTAACTTCAATAACAGTCGCTAATAAAAAACAACAAAACGAAACGATCTCAGCAATATTACTTTTAATGAATATCCATTTGAAGAGCGGTAATCCAACGAGAATAGATATCATAACGAAGACGTAAAACAAAAATAAAGTAAACTTAGTTCTACGTTTAATCAGTGAGAATATAAAAACAAAAATGCATTCACGACCATTAACCCTTGCGGGGTAGTCAGAGGTTCAGGTTTCCATCTCCACAATTGCGAAGGTAGTAATTCTATGGACACCTCGAACCCACGTGTTAACCAGATAGTCAGTACTCAATGTGACAGGTGGTCAGCCATGTCGCCATTTACAAGCTTCAGTGAGAATCTATGCGTCAATATATGAGTATATGGATGTTAATGAAGTATTTACCAAGATCGAAAAGATTATCTACATTATGTGCGTAATTTTCCAGTATTAAAACCTACCTTCAGGCAACACACAAGCCAACCCATCGATCTCCTCCGCAAACAGTCTCAACTCTTCCACAGTCAACCTGTACTTGGGGTCGTGGGTTCGAGTCCTGGTGCGCATTTTATTCAAATCCAGCTGCTGTATCACTGAGGCACATTTCTCTGCGTCCTCGATTGCCGTTTCTAGGGCTCGGACTAGCTCGTTCTTTTCGATCTGGAGAAAAGAGTTTATTTATTAGTTTTATTAGTGACATAAGACCTTGTTGACTCATATACATATTACACTGAATTGTATACTCAATTCTGTTGTGATTTCGAGACTAATAAGTAACAACAAACGAGAAAATAATTGTGATTCGTAGATTGATGGCTATTAAGTTATAAGCATGTAAACTTGAAATATATCTGTAAAATTCATTGCTATCACATATAACTATCTTATTTTCTATATTATTCTTATAAGTAGTAGCACATACAGCGTTTATCTCTCACTACAAAGGTACAGTTATTATAAAGAGAATCTTAAAATTGTATATAAAAAATACCTTTAACGCCAAAGCATTAGCCCTATGCGACCTCAATCGGTCCAGATCTGCGATCTTATGTTGCGATGGACTGAGGACCGCTCGCACTTGCTCAGCCCACTCCCTGTAGGCATCCGCCTTGATCTTGAGGCATTCTAAGGTAGCGCCTATTTCGTCTAAGGTGTAACGGTATCTGTAAGGAAGGAGATCATATGAAAATTATGTCCGCTTTTACATATCACTCTACTCTTGTTGGTTCTAACATAATATCAGCGTTGCGTTTGCCACCAAACGTAACATACTCAGCTGAGTTAGAACCTTTTTGCTGCGACAATAACATGCACAAGCTATACCCCCTAGTTTGTAAGTTTGATTTGTAAAATATTTGTATTATGTATGTTTTTGTGGCTGTAAATTAATGCTTTATTATTATCACGTCTGTGATACTTAAAAAACGTCGTATATTTGTCTTTTTAAACCTAATCAAACACACACAAACACAAAAGAATAAGATTCAGGGAAGATTACATTAGTAATGATTATATGATTCCTACAGCTGGTTTATTATATTGTTAATATATGAAATTTGTCTTCGATAACTACATATGTGTACCTAACCTGACATAATCTATGAGTACCTAGGTTCGTACATATGCATAGACATTCTTCTATCATTCTTACTTGTTTCCCTTTATAAGAGTAGACATTGAACATGATAATTAATCATTCATTCAACTCTGCATACAATAAAACATTAAATTCTTAAAATTTGTAGTAACTTGTGTCAATACCTCTTTAAGTATTATGCGTATGAACGTATATATAAACATGCTTCACGATTTGTGTATACACACTCCCTTTTTTAATATGGCGGGGTAGTCAGAGGCTTGAGTGCCCATCTCCGAAATTTCGAAGGCATGTTAGGCATGGGTCATTCGAAGTCCGCGTATCACTAGATAGACAGCACCCAACGTGATAGGTAGTGAACCGTATCGCCGTATATAGGCACTGGCTATTACCTATCCCGAGGGATAGGCAGGTTTCCTCACGATGTTTTCCCTCACCGTTAGCGACTGTAAATTATGTACGTAAATGAAAAACATATATTTAAAATTCATTCATTGGTACATGCCAGAGTCGGGATGCGAACCTAGGACCTTTCTCATACGAAGTCCGAGGTCTTACCCACTGAGCCACAGCCACTTCACTGGGCCACAGTCGTTTCCTATAATAACACCATCATACACTACAGACTGTACTTAGAAGTAAAGGACCCCTAACTATATGCACCTACCTCAACACATGCTTATCAGGTGGACACATGCACAGTTCCTCATAATGCCGTAGACACGCCACCTTCTTCGTACAGCCGCAGCTAACGCATGATAGGAAGCAGGTTGTCTTGCACTGGGCACACTGCCTCTCGTCATCCGGTAGGAGCTCGAAAGCCTCGCGCTCAGCTTGGGTCACTCCCTGGAAAGTAAGGTATTTAGTTTATATAGACATACCATCCCCATCGGCGGGATACCATCCCCATTTGGTAGAGCTACCACGTGCCCGCACAAATCGCTTTAAAGCGTCATTCATAATGCGGGCCGGTAAGGAATGGAATTCCCGGCCTGCCTCTGTATTCCCGGAGGTATTTAATTCACAGGTGTTCAAAACTAGGGTGCATAGGCATTTTCTGGGCAAGCTCGCTACATCTTGAACTCTGTCTGTCACCTCCTTTGAGTTGCAAACAGGGTCAAGAGTGAGCCCATTTCAGTTAAAAAAAAAAAACATACTTAAGCTAAGAAGACTTTTGGGCCTACGTTGAATTATAGTGCTTTGCAGTTAAATTACTAATTCGGTGTTTATGAACGGCGACGGTAATTATAATTCTTCACAAGTCTTATAGTGTATAGTGCATTCTGATGAAACCTGAGCTGTAAACGTTCGTAATGATCACTTGAGACCATCCCGAAAGGAATAACGGTATGAAGCGTTGATGAGCTTCAAGTTCCAACCTGCCTGGCAATGAATTAAACCAGAATATTCGATACATCTATATCATTTTTACAAAGCAAAAGATTCAAACCCAACACAAGAGAAATTGAAAATGTAAATTACCTTTTACTTAAGAATCTTCGCCCTTTATATAACATTCTGATATAAGCCCATCAACAACCACCTTTTCTATACAAAGTACTTTATAATTCTATAAAAAACCTACATAATATGTATATAATGTAATAATGAATGATAGCAGATTGACAACAAAGAAATATATGTGAGTGAAGTGGAAGGGCGGTTACGTAGGAGCCGGTCCAATAAGAAATATGACAGTCAGATAGACGCTATATTGAAAAAAGGTGACGTTAGGAGTACCTATAACCGCCGAGAGTGTATGAGAGGATGTATGAATGTCAATGAAGCGAAAGTGGTCTGTCAGGATCGAGACAAATGGGGATCCGTGATCTCTGCCTACCCCTCTACAGGGAATCAGGCGTGATGTGTATGTATGTATGTATGTAAAACCTACATTATATGTATAACTACAAATATAACCATGACCTCATCGCCATACTATATATAACCTATACCTACCCAATCCAAGAGCATCTTCCTCATTCGTCGCTCATCGTGCAGCATGGTACGCATGTCCTTGTACGCAGCGAGGGCCACGCCCACTCCCAGCGTGTCCGCTTGCAGCGCCATCTGGCAGAGGAGCTCGTCGTGCGAAAACACGCAGTCGCGCCGCAACGTTGAATAGTGAAGCACGCATTCACGGCCGATTTTCAGCTGGAATTGGGGTTACAAATTATATATATTATACTGTAGAACTGCAATAAGAATAAGTGTAAACTAAATTAATAAGTGAGAATGTGTAAGTCAATTAATGAATAATTCGTTATAAAGTATGAATGGATTTCAAATTTTTTTGCACACATAAATACTAACGTTTTATGACTGCGGGATCAAGGGGACATAATATAAGTGAAGTCACTTTTAATATCGTAATTACGGCATTTCATAAGATCATTATTACTTCATTCTACTATCATCATTCATACTCATAACATTTCCAAACCATCGAAGCATGCTCTTCCCCTTAACTACCAAGAATATAAAACGTGTATGAATGTCAATGAAGTGAAAGTGGTTTGCCAGGATCAAGTGACATAAGTAACCACGACCTCTTCCTACACTTAAGTAGGGAACTGGATGTGATGTGTATGTATGTAAATAAAATAATAAAAATAATATAATTTGGACATTATTACACCAATTGAACTAGCCCCTCGGTAAGTACATTTAAGACTTGAGTTAAGGGTACTAGTCAACGTATATTTAAGAAATATATACTTATTGTATATAGATAAATACATATATAGAATATATAATCAACGACCAGACTGGAAAGAAGAAGAAAAGCGTAGTTCTTAACTCTGCCTCCACCGGGAATCGAACTCGGGACCTCACGATTAGCGTTCAGGCGTCTAACCGATCGCGCCACGGAGGTCGTCATGTATGTAAATATATCATATACAAAGTTAAACTCACCCAATCAGCAGGTGTAAAGTTGACGGCTTCAGCAAAGTTGTATCCCTGGTTGAAACCAGCGTGATACGCTCGCGGGAACGTTATCACGAACTCGCCGGCATGCTGATCCGTTCTGTAAATATATCACAATATATATTTATTAACCATATTATCATGTCGCTCAGCGAGCAATGGAGCGTTCAATGCTGGGTATCTCGTTAAGGGACAGAGTCCGGAACGAGATTATCCGGCAAAGAACCAAAGTGATAGACATAGTCTATCGCTGTTGTAAACTGAAGTGGCAGTGGGCCGGCCACGTCTGTCGTAGAACCGACGACCGCTGGAGTAAAGCGGTTCTTGAGTGGAGGCCACGTCTCGGCAAACGTAGTGTAGGACGCCCCCCTGCCAGGTGGACCGATGACCTCAAGAAGGTTGCTGGTAGTGGCTGGATGAGGGCCACGAAAGATCGTCTTTTGTGGCGTACCCTTGGGTAGGCCTACGTCCAGCAGTGGACTGATACAGGCTGATTGATTGATTGAACCATATTAAACTGGCATTTTAAATGCTAACTACCATACGCTACCATAGATCCTGGGAAGTCGTAAAAAACGACTAAGGACTACGGTCAATCGAATCAATTAGGTGATTGAGAAGTAGCTTGACAACCATATTGTATTTCGAACCAATTATCATCGACCTCATCGTCACTTACCATCAGGTGAGATAGGGGTCAATCGCTGGACAGTTATTAATAAAAAAATAAGACTCTAATACTTTTGCTAAGTGATTCTGAGACTATCTTGAGCCTAAAAGCGGCCAAGGGACATTTTAGCGCTAATATAGCATTGACATTAATGGTGAAATATGATAGATTGCTATCCCATCATGAGGCAGCCAATGTGAAATTATAGTTACAATTAGCTGTAGAACACAAGTACAAGTAGTACAGTAACACGTATCTCACCTTTTTTGACGACCTCCCGTGGCGCAATCGGTTAGACACCTGAACGCTAATCGTGAGGTCCCGGGTTCGATTCCCGGTGGAGGCAGGGTTAAGAACTACGCTTTTCTACTGCTTTCCAGTCTGGTCGCTGATTATATATTCTATATATGTATTTATCTATATATAATATGTATACATTTCTTAAATATACGTTGACAAGTAACCTTAACACAAGTCTTAAATGAACTTACCAAGGGGCTAGTTCAAGTGGTGTAATAATGTCCAAATATTACTATTATTATTACCTATACACAGGCACCCCTGCCTTCATCAGGATGTTGGGGTTCATGATGGTGACCAGCTGATGCAGCAGGTCTGGTTGAAGCTGGAACAGCTCCGGAGCCTCAGCCTTCATGGCTGCTTCGAACTGCTCAGCTTTGGAACCTGGGACTCCGTACCTAGAAAATAAATAATTATTAAACGAAACGTCAAGTAAACATATCATTACCTAACTTATGGTAACGAAAGTTGGATATGACAACCATAGAATCTAGTAAAAACTCGGTGATGAAAAACTTTGTAAGAACATCTGCCTATTTATCGAAACAGCAATAGTCAGTACCTGTATACTGCGACAAGGTTTAGCACCAGTCACGTTAAATATTTATTTGGTAACGTGTGTTTAGTGACCTTTAAGCTCTGCTCTTTACACATAATACTCTTCTGTACATGATACACGCTCAGGTTCTGAATACAAAGCGTTACCCCAAAAGGGTTGTACAGTCGTTACTACACAGGTATTTCTGTATGGTAATAGTAACTGTTCCACTCACCAAGTCTTAGGTTCACCCCAGTGTAAGTAGTTGATGGAATAGCTCCAGTGGTCCTCATTGTGCCAACAGAACGCAGCAAAGCACATACCCACGTACAACCATGGAATCTGAAAAATGTTATAACATTATCATGCAGAATTCACTACCTCTAAGTACCCTTAAAGTGGAGAAAGGGGGTACTGTGGATGTATTGTTGGTAGTCAATGTCCCATCACTAATTTATGAGCACATCACTAATGTTTCTATAGTCCGTGGTGTAAATCTACATTGTCTTTGTTTTTACTAGTTGGTTATGCGATAATAATGGCGGCTATAGATTTGTTTGTACTAGTTTCTAGTGTGTTAGTAAAAGGCAATAAATAAATGTCTTCTGGATAAATACAAGCGTTCTCATTTAGCCCAACTCAAACCCTTCCTACTCCGATCATATGTATATCTTCATTTGTAAGTTTAAATTAGAATAATGTGGCGATAACGTAAATCCAATTAGAAATGCATTATTATAGTATATTTTTGTAAACAATGTTGAATCGTACTTTCTTTCCTTGCAATTCGTAAGAAGGGACTATGGGAGCACATAAACATAACGAGCGATAGGTTATCAAACCAGTCACTAATAAATGCCATTACGACCCCAATAAAAGATGAAGTCACAATATGAGGCCTAGTCTATTTATTTAAAAGGAAACAAAACAGTAACAAACCAGTTATAGATACAGTAATTAAAAATATGTGCTTAGATAATTTTGCTTAATAGTCCAGCCGAAAAAAGACCTCTACGTATGTTTGTAAATATATTTCTTACCTTCATGCCTGATATATCAGCATTAATGTACCCGAGCACAGATCCTTCTAGTACAGGCAGGTTATTCAGGTTCCAGCTGGACTCTGCATAGGGCATTTCGTTAGGATATAAATGGGCGTTGGCTTTGGTAGGAAAACCTGAAACAATATGTTCAAGTTAGCACTCTAAACAGATGAAAAGACAAAAACAAACGCGTTAATGACCATCAACCTATGCGGGGTAGTCGTTCAGGTATCCGCAAACGTTGAGGTAGTAATTCTATGGCTACCTCGAACCCACGTGTTGACCAGATAGTTAGTACTCAATGTGTCAGGTGGCAAGCCATGCTGATATCTGTTGGTGATTGATATTCATCAACAGATATCATAATGTTAATTTTTTATGTAGCTCAAGTTCATGAATTCACTATAATTAAATCGTAGTTCAATCGCACTTCAGTTGTGGTTTGTTGTTGTTAGTGCTTTAGCAAAATGTTAAATTTTCAACATTAATGGCAACAAAATTTTACACTTTGCCAATTTTGTTACCTTTGCTAACCGACTAACAACTTAAACCATAATGGAAGTGCGATTGACCTATGATTTTGCAAATAGCATTAGTAGACATGAGCCCTTGACCTGTTGTAAAAAAATGAATAATTTAAATTCAGGCCGCATTAAACATTGCAACAGATTATGGTTTAAGTAGCCGTGAATTGCATATTTAATGAAAATGTTCGCATATAAGACGACATCTAGACCAAAAACAAAAACATTTATACCTTAGAACTACATAAGGTAAAAACTATAGATGGAGATTCTTGTTGGTTCTTCTCCGAGCCAGGGCTTCCGAACCAACGGTAGAATTACAATGCTAAGAGACAACCAGTGTCAGGCAAATGTTGAACCAATGAATGTACTATACTTGTACTTATGTTGAATAAAAACATTTGACTTTGACGCACGCATGAAATATTGCTTATTTGATGTTTTGATTGAGGTTTATTAACTTGTCCATTTCAATCGTACTTTATTATACTCATTTCTTAAGCTCTCTTTCCTAGTTTTCTAGGAACTATTAATCCAACGCATCCTTACCAGAGCCGTGGTCCATGGAATGGAGATCAGCGCCATATTCCACCGTCACATCTTCGTCAATAGAGGACACTACACGCCAGAACTCACGTTCCACCGTCGATGTTGGTACCATCTGTAATAGACCGAAGATGTAAGGAATTCTGTACTAGTGAAAATACTATCTCTATTACTTTTGTATCGTGCTAGGACGTAAAATGAATGCTAACTAGTTGCTGTTCTTCCCGGCATGTCGTAAGAGGCGACTAAAGGACTAGAGAAAAATGGAATCAATTCGGCGATAGGTTAGCAAAGTGTCACCAATATTTCATAAAACATGAAAACCCCAATATTCATGTTAATATGACCTAGGATATACTAAATCTCCGAGGTTCTGTCAACCCCGAAAGGGATTAACGTGAATGTATACAGTCGTGGGTAATCATTATATTCGCGTGGCGTAACTGCGTATCATGACTTTGTAGGTTAGTAGCTCAGTCTTTGACGGCATGACTCTGTATCAATGGGTACAAGGTTCAAACCCCGGGTATTTACGCAATAAAAATTACTTTTGCAAAAGCACAAACTACGATGAGCGGAAAACTTCTTGAGAATGTGTACCTCTTACAGTAAATGCTACGAAATAGCAACACGGCTTATCACTTGACATATTAGGTACTGACTATCTGGTGAACACGTACGTAGGTTCGAGGTGTCTATCGCCACAGCATGACACCGCAAAAAAAGTCGTGTCGCTATTTACAAGCACTGACTATTGCTTGTTTCGATGAATAGGCAGGTTTCTTCACGATGTTTTCCGTCTCCTTAGTATTAGCATTTCTCAAATGCACTAGTATTTTAATGCCGTATTACATATTACAAGTAAATTAAACTTACATGTACAGGCATATTGAAATAGTCTGATTTGAACTGGTCAGCCATCTCTCCGAATTGCTGTAGAGTATATTCTCTTGAGGCTTGCTCGAACCCAAAAGCCTCTGTAGGTTTTGATACCTGTAACAAAATTGTATATGTTATTGCCTGGATTTCTGATTACATTGCTTTGAACACAAGGTAAATATCGAAATTTCGGGCGCGCGTTCAAGCCTCTGACTACCCCGCCACAACAAAAAAGGGAGTGTGTATACACAAGTCTCGACCCGAATGTTTTTCGTATGTTTATGTAAATTTCGTAAGAAGAACTAACTCATAAGAGGATATAACCGTTGGCGACGGAGAAGCGTGAATATACATACATACAGACACATCACACTTGATTCCCTGTACAGAGGTAGGCAGAGATCACGGATCCCCATTTGCCCCGATCCTGACAGACCACTTTCACTTCATAGACACTCATACAACTTATACACACTCGGCGGTTATAGGTACTCCTAACTTCACCCTCTTTCAATATAGCGTCTATCTGACTGTCATGTATTATTGGGCTAGCGTGAATATTTTTATAAATATAGTCGTATGTATGTAACTAATTACTCTGAAGAACTTTTGTCATACAAAGCTACGTTTCATCCGATAACCAACCACTCAACGTTGATCGTGAATCTATTGTTCATACATATAACATGTCAGTATCTTAATGACTATGTTTTCTTTTACAAACAAATGCATATTTTCTTATTTTTAATAACATTTAGGATTACGATTTTTGTTTACGACTTTCTCCTGTTAATTTATCAAAACTATAGTTGACTCAGTATACTTAAGAGCAATCGAATAAATAATTACGAATACTTAAAGTTTCTCATGGTTGGAAACTAAATTGGTACAGTTCTTCTAATTGAAAAGATCTTTGACCACTCGAAACTCTCTTTTTCACTTTAAGTTCATATCATCTACATTGTGTGTAATATGATTTTACTTTTGTGATACTATTGTAAATTAATTGGTTAAGTGAAATATCATTACAATCCTACAAATAATTACTGTATGATATATTTACAAATAATAGAACAGGACAAAATAGATTCAATATACTTATATATTTTTATTTAAATATCTGATAGAAAAAAGAGTTTGTACATTCTAAGAAATGAAGAAACTTACGTTAGCCTTTTGTTATCACATACCGTTAAGTATTTGAAAAGAGCCCATTCTTTTGTTTCCCTTTTCTAGAAATGAAACAAAAAATAATGACGTACAATCCCTACGATGGACTGGTGTCCTGTTTACAATATTAGTCTTAAAACAGCTGTTGATAGAAACACTACTCAAAATGTCTTTCAGTGTATTAATTCTCGGCGTAATATTTATGCAAGTGTTCACATGTGTTATGTTCTTGATTTTCGTGTTTTGTAAACTGTGAAGAAAGTAGTTCAAAATTTTGCTCGTGGAACTTGTAGTGTTCGTGGCTTAATGGTTACCATGACTCTAGTGCAGGGGTGTTAAGGTTCGAAAACAGAGAAGAACCACGTGGTTCAAAACAACTTTTCCTGTTTTTAAGGTATGCTTTCTTTATTATTATTTATTCTTTCTGTACACTAGAATATAAGCAAGTAAAAGGAATATAATTAATTACCATTCTAGCATTTCTTTTTACATTGCATGCCGTAACAGGTGACTATGTAAATAGAGGTTTCAATTTAGATATCATTCGATGGTTTGTTAACCTGTTACTAATATTTCATGACATGTTAATGGTAGAACCTGTCTATATGTGTATTACATATATCCCGAACCTATCTATGTGTGTATTAAATATAATATCCCGACCAAAAGATCTGTAGATAATCATGCATTTGATAAGAGAGGTGTTAACAACCCGTTACGGGGCCCGCGGGGGTTGTTTTCTGAGTAGTAAACTAAAAAGTTTGACGCAAATAATGGTTACTATACAATATTACATATATAAGAAAGATACTCATACGATTTTATTATATTATGAAGTGTAGTAGGTACATAAATCACAAGAGAATAGCCGATATTCATTACATGTTACTTTAATTCATTAATTACAACAAAAACAACACACATATTTTACACCCTACATTATTTTATGTTATTATACAGAAATATTTTTCCTACAAAACTTATTATCTAACAGTAATCAGACGCTCTTGTCTTCTTTTTAACCTGTATTTTCATCCACAATAATTCACCAACAAAAACTATTATCGCCAACCCATAACCTAAGGCTAACAAATAGTATATCCCTTGCAAACTGTCAAACGAAAGCGGATAGTAATAATTATAAGTAACATTTCTCAAGTAAGGCATAGCATGAGAATGCATCATTTGGGCAAAATATTGATACGGTATATGACTACTAATAATCTGTTCTTCTAAACATCTAAGTCTTGGTAACTCAGGCAGGCCTTTTCTCACGAAAACCGCAGTGAAAAACTTTCCCAAATTCACTGGAACTTCGTACAATTTATTCTCCAAGTTCGACCCAACAAACTGCTGTTTATAATACTTATACAACATCCCAGTAGTTAGAACAAAAGTGTTTTTGTTCCTAGACATATAATCGAAGCAATCCAGGGCGTATTCCTTGTATATAGTGTCGTGTGTCTGTATTATGCTGTAAAGGTAACTATTAGGGTCACGCTTCAGTAGATTGTATAAGCGACTATGAACGCATAAAGTTTGGTCGGATAACTGGTCTAGGGACTTTATTTTAGGCTTATGCTGCGGTTTGGTTAAAACACTAGTCAAGTTACTATGAAAGAAACTACAAAGGAACCAAGTTATAAGTATCCATAGCATCAGAGTGAATCTACTAAAATTGTTATGCGACAATCTTCTTGTAGAAGCGCCTAGGGAATATCCATACAAAGACAAGATAACATCGGACACTTCTGTTCTTTTTGACATAAACACGTTCGTTGTAAACGCCAAAACAAATGACACAAGAAATGTTATGACAATTAGAACTTTGACAGCAGGGTCGAAAGTGTCAAATATCGCTTCCCAAGCCGCTTTGGAATTAGGAGTGCGAGCTATAACCAGATAACTATCCTCACGATGTGGATACACGAAGTCAAAAGCGCCTATCCTTTTCAAACTAATGACTACACCTCCGAATAAGCCATCTATCTTTCTATCCTGTAAATCTTTGAACAGTCCTGTTGCGGTATAGTTATCAGTCAATAGCCCTAAGTTTTCAATCTTCTCTGTTTCATATATTAAAGTTATATTAGTATAATTCTTGATTATATGGTAGAACATTTCTTCGTATCCGACCTTTTTATTCGTTACATCATTATTAACTAACGGGAACGAAGCTGGCACCATGGTTACTGATAAAAAGGTTCTTTTGCACCCTAGATACGGGCTATCATAATCCAACATCTCTTTAACATGTACTATATTTTTAAAATCACACGACTTTATCTCTATAGCTTCAGGGGTGAAATTGCAACGGTGAGAAATTTTATTATTATACACATTTAAAACTGGAATATTATCATCTTCGCTTAAAATAACTGTTTTAAACACATACAAATCATGTAAATCTTGAAATAGTTTTTGTATATCATCCTTCTTTTCGATCTTTTCTATAACAACCACTATTATAGCAGTGGGGTTCCAAAAATAGTCTTTAACCAGATCTTTCATTCCATTTTTGACGTCTTGAAACGTTTCACCAAATATTACATAAGCTTGATTCACGATACTCATGTTAATATTGTAGAAATCTCTTCTGTAAAACTGCATATCTTTAGCATCGTATAGGTGTTTTAGTAAACCATCATTTTCTGCGTTGACTAATACTATTTCATTAACTTCAAGCAGGATTTTAGACACATTACCTACACAGGTATTTAACTTTGAACTATAGTTTAAATTCAAATCTATTTTTGCTTTAACTCCGATGAATAAAAGTATTATAAAGATGTTCATGACTGAATAAAATCGACTTGACTGAGTGAATACTTTTATTAATTTGATTTAGTAAAACATTAGTGATTATAAATCCACTTTGATATATATGAGTATATAGGCTGTTTTGTAATAAACGTCACAGTGAAGAGCAAATATAAAACTTTTTGTATCTTTACAATTACTTCACTTCTAAACTCATATAATACTGTCTAATAATATATACTGCAATGTGAGTTTTTTTATGAGATTTTATGTTTTAATTATCATGGATTAAAAGAACACAAAAAACATAATAAACAACTATTATTTTATGGATCGTTTTTACATGATGTACATAAGTATTTATATGCATTTATATCATTATCATTTATATAAGTATTTATATGCAAAAAAAAACCTCAATACGAATAATAATTGAGCTTAAATCGTCACCATTTCATTTATAGGACATCCTTTTAATATTTCGAACTTCTAAGGATGTTTGTTTTGTAGCAATGTCAAACAAATGATATTACTTAGTTAGATTACATCCCTCCCCATACTGATTAATTAGAAAATCACTTCTGTAATATGGTTTATTGACGAGTCTTTTGTACTTCCTGTTTGTTTTGAATATTTTTAACCTTCAAATCAAATTATATGAGTATTATTTCCATCGTATGTATCGTATTATATATGAATAATTATTTGGAGGTTTAAATCAATAAGTTCATTACATATTGTGATCTTTTCATCAATTTGTGTAAGAGGAAAACTTTTTAAGATTATTACTTCTAATATAACGTTCGTAACTTAAATAACAAAGCCATTAAATACTCGTTCCATATTAAATAAAGGAATTATAGTTAAAAATCAATTTAGAATAACGATAAAGTGCTCGACATAGCAATCCAAATTGAAACATGTAGTAACGAAATAGAGTTTTATGTTAACTTACGTAACATACAAATCACGCCTGTTTCCCTACGAAGGCGTTACTAAAGAACAATGAACTGACTTTAATATAACCCGCTTCTTAATCGAATTTTTGTCCCTCTAACTATCTAAACAAAATTTAGAACACTTGGTTTATAAAAACAAGCGTATTCACGACTATTAAGCCATTGCGGGATAGTTTGAGGCTCAGATGAAATCATGGGAATTAATGCTAGAGACTCACTTTAGCCAAAGAGTTTAATAACTTTATAATAATTTTAAGGGACGGCGCGTACGCAGTCCCTACTAACAAAAATTACGCGTCCGAGTTATCCGCATTAGGGATAATCGCAGGGGTCAACCCAAGCGCAGTGCAATGCAAGGGCCTCGCCCCGGGGGAACCGCCTTCTTGATCACGGTAACCCCTACGCCAGGTAAGTATGCTTTCTCAAACTTAACAAAACTATTTAACCATATACGAATTCTACTTGATATCGAGTTGAAAATAGCAGCTTGCGCCATCTAAATTTGGTATTGTGAACTTGTAGTTATTGGTGAAATATTTTTACATAGATGGCGTCCCAATATACGTATATGAAACGCTCATCCGGTATAGATAGACAATGTAAATAGATTATTTACCTCACCTTATTTCGCAGCAACTACGTATAATTGACCACAATGATACTTTTTTAGGGCTTCAACTACTCGGGATAGTATGAATTATATCGTATTATAATTATAAGTCTCGTTGCTTAAATGCTAAAACTTATGTTTTATTATGCTTATTTGTCACGGTACAGGGACTTCAATACAATGATACTTGCAAAATCCTTCCAACATGGCGTAAGATAAGTTTCGTTGCGTTTCTTAGATAAGATTTAAGGTTTTCCTATTATCCTTTTGTTCTGTACTCCTTCAGGGATTATCTTCATATCTGTTATTTTATCCAATTTTGAAATATTTTCGGACATATAAATACATGTTATATACACATACACATCACACACACATAATATATCATGCCTGTCTCCCTACTGAGGTATACCCAAATCACTCATTCCCCATTCTTTCCCAACTAGTGAACCATATCAATTCCGCTTCAGCAATCCTTACACCTCCTCATACACACTCTTCCAGCTATAAAACCTTACCTCTTCAGCAATGCACACCGGACACCTCCAGTCCCCTTTAGGCACATCAGCTAGGGGCGGGATCAGGCAAAACGTGTGATAGGAGTCGTCACAGCCATCGCAGAGAAGCATCTGTTCCTCTACATCACCCCGTCCGCAATTGCGGCACATGTACTTCGCCAACTGCGGATAAGATTAATAATTAAAAGGGGATAGGATAATCTTTATATACATGGACAGAAGAATACATCAATAAACAAGAATTAAGTCGGTATTAACAAAACAAAAACAAGTATAAACAATGTCTATGTACTCAATTGTCGCTGTCTTTATTGATTAGCAGTTTTAGTAATAAGAGGTTTGATTGAGCTATAACAATATAATATAATTTTATGCGTTTAATTATACTTCATTATTAAAATAATTATTAATATTCTACAAGGGTTACTGTATGTGATAATGCACACTGTATATCCATAATCAGTGTAGATATATATGTGTATAACTAGCACAAAAGTAGACTAATGTTAGATGTTATTGGGCAGATGAATTATTTATTATTAAGTTATAATGTGATTTATATTTATAATACAAATTCACAGCTAATTCGAAAGAGGTGACAAAAACATCTATAGTTCAGTTTGTAACTTCCCAAAAAACCTTTTTATTTCATTTATTGAAATTATTTATTCAGACTCTAATCCCACACAACCACATACAAAGATTTTAATTAAAAAAATAAAACTTACCGGATCGTCATGGTTGACAGTTATTGTCTGAGGTGCAGGCGTGACTGACACTGTCATATTTGACATGCGATGCTCCCGCAGCCGCGTGGAGCGAGTGACACGTGACTGACAGCTCGCGCCAGCTGACATCCATTTGTTCTCTCTTGGACCTAAAAATAAAATAAATAATATAAATATGTTTCAAATTCAAACTACCTTTGCTAAGTATACTCTGATTTTACTATTTGCTGTGTGAAATCAATTTAGATTCAATAATAACTTATTCACTATTCCCCGAAGTAATTCTAATGCATAATGTTTGTAGTAGCAGAAACCGCTAAAAAAATATACCAATAAAAAAATTCTAGATTTCAAAAGTTATTATGTTAGTCTCTGCAACTTAACTATACAGGACTTTTATTCCAAAATGAGCAGAAACATCGTGAGGAAACGTACCTATACTTTGAAATATGCAATAGTCACAGTAACATTAAAAAGCCCCGCAGTTAAATATATAAGTATGAATGATCGGGACAGATCATAATCCTTAATGTCTGCGAACCCTCTACAGGGAAACGGAAGTGATGTGTATGTAACTATATTTTACTACATTATCACCCAACATATCATGGCTTATCAATCTCGACAAATTGAGAGCCCTTTCTCTGCCTACCCTGTAGAGAGACCATCTTCATATAAATATATATGATTGATTGATTGATATGACTTACTTCTACGAGTTTCGCTAGGCTCCTCCTTGATAGGGGACTTGAGTTCAGTCCCGGCCATAGCACCCTCGGCATGACTCCCCTCCGTCACCGGCTCTGGTGTGGGTTTGTATCTGCTAAAGGTAATGGGGATTAGTAAGTTATACAGTTGGGCTTATTTAACATAGTAACTTTATGTGTAGTAGCTAAATGATGAGTGAAAGAATAGTCATACCACCTAGAGTTTAATTGTAAGGTTGCAGATGTGATAGGCATTGGTGAACGTTAAAGGTTGAAAATCCAGCTGAATGAACAAGTAACTTACAAATCACAATAAAACTGTACTAAATTTAATCATTGTAGCAGTGTGTGTCATATCCCATCAAAAACCTTTACCAAGCTATACCCCCTAGTTTGTTAGTTTGCTTGGTAAAATATTTGTATTGTGTATGTTTTTGTTGCTGTAAATAAATGCTTCATTATAATGCTATTTTAAAATAGGTCTGCCAAGAATATAAAAATAGTGTCAATCGTCAATGGCTTACCCTACTAAAATACTTCAAATAACCCCAAGTTTTTATACATCTTTGTCACATTGTAAACCACCTAATATAACATAACATACTCTTCACAACTCATGTATACACACTCCCTTTTTAACTGAAGCGTTGTAGTCAGAGGCTTGATTGCCTAGCTCTGAAATTTTGAGGGCATGTTGGATATGATCCATCCAGTCCGTGTCAAAATAACCACCAAATATATTCATCAATAACACAAACTCACATACACTTTTCTATTTACAGACTAGAACCTAGACCCCCAAGTTAAGAAACCCATCACTCACCTCCGAGTAGGCGGTGGAGTGGCAGCCGGCTCACACTTGCTGGTGGTGCGACTACGGGTCTGCTTCTCTGGTGTTCGCTCGCCCTTCGGTTCAAACTTCTGCAAAAGGAATTAAGGTAAGAAGAATATTCATGTAAACAAATACATTGACAACCAATGCTGTGTAGCCACCCCAAAACCACCATTAAATTTACACAAACATCATATACATAAACCTCTGTCAAATACGGGGTGAACAGAGCATTAGACACATAATTATTTAGTCACGGTTTGTGTCAGGGTTATCAAAGCATTTGTACAAGCAATAGGTAGGCCCATCCGATTATTCCTAGCTCCTCAGCATTCATACTCACATATACTACTACCATTATCAGTGTAAGGTATTATTAACCACATGAAGTTTACCATTCTCTAGATAATCAGCACTCAACGTAACATGTGTTCCACGTTACCATTCAGAGGCGCTGACTCTGGTGTATTCTAAATATTCCTCAAATTTACCCTCACCGCAGATAATATAATACTACAGCCTCACTCGATAATTCTTAATTGAGGATGTACACTCAACTTATGACACAGTTTTATTGTTTTGATTGCATATAAGCATTTCTTTCACGGTAGACGTCTTACTGTTGGAACGGATGGATGAAAGGGCGGTTATGAAAGGAATTTATAGAGCCAAGTTGGGATTTAGGATTTCATGGAGAGTACTGCATAGAACACATCAAGATCATATTGTTGACATTCTAATATGTAGTGTGAATGGATGAATGTGAGACAAGAGATTTTTTCATTCGATGATTAATAGTAAAGACTTGAAATAAAAATAAATATATTTATGTGTATGCATGTATGAGTACTTACAATCTCCTTATCCCCATTGCCAATGGCCCCACTACTCTTGAACACGTCATACGGATACAATATCTTCTCATAGTGGTTCTTCAGGATGGAACCGATTCCCTTCCCTTGCGGGAACTGCATGCGACAGGCAATCTTCGTCCATTTACGCTCCGTTGTGCAGGTTTCAAAACCACCTGGAAATGTAATAGTGAACATAATACTCAGGCTACATATATAAAAATGTGTATGTGCTCCAAACCCTAACTTGGTTGTCAGAACCTGTATATAAACATGAACCCTTGTGAGGCAAATAGAACGTCATTGATATGATATCTCTATCTCAATATGCAAAATAGGCGCTAGTCGTCGAGTTGCAGACATTAAACCAGCTTCTATCTATAATATCTCTAGTCACCTACAAGGGGCTACTTGGGGCCCATGTCCACTAATGCTTTTTGCAAAATTGTAGTTCAATATCACTTCCGTAACCGAGTGAAGTTGTTACTGAAATAGCAAATGTTAATTTTGCCCTTTTTAAGTTGATACTGTCATGAATGGTGAAATTTGACACTTTTGCTAATCACCAACAAGTTCACACTACTACTGAAGTGATATTGAATGACTATTGTGCTAAACCACAACTGTGTTTCCAATGCAACCAGTGAATTGGTGACTGGATGCTAGATTAGCATTTGATTGTACTACCCTTAATCACCTCCTAAAGCATGATTGACTTCTGTCCAGCTTTCTAGCTCCTAGTTAGCATTCTATTTACATCCTAGACTAGCACTACTTAATGGTTTTATATCTTTAAAGTTTTAAGGTACATAGTGTAGGTATAAGAAACTTACCTGCTTCCTTAACAATCTTATGCAAGGCATACAAGTCTAGTGGCTTCTTCTCAACTGTTGGGATCTTAAGGGTGGACCCTTGCAGCTCCCAAAACTTGATGATTTGGTCCAAGAAGTTTAACTTCACACGCGTTATTGCCTGAAAGATAATTACAATAACATATAGAAGAGGTTGACAATCATAAACTAATAATGTAGTGTGCTGAAAATTTAAATCATCAGAGAGATACACTTAATTGATACAGCATTAACCGAACAGGAATAGTTTGTAAATGGCTACATGGCTTCAACACGTGGGTTTGAGGTGTCCATAGAATTACTACTTTTGCAATTGCGGAAATGGAAACCTGAACCTCTGACTACCCCGCTAGGGTTAATGGTTGTGAAAGCGTTTGTTTTGTGTTTTTGTTTTGTTTATATACACAACTGTAACCCATGTAAATCAGTGGTTGACCATCATAAGCTAATAATGTAGTGTGCAGAAAATTTTATTCTACTTTTCACACACAGAGAGATAGTTACACTTAATTGATACATAATATTGATAAATATTAGATGGTACACCATATTGCACATCTATTAAAATTAGTATATCTTTTATGTTTAGATATGTGTATAATGTGTAAGTGTTTTGCTACTATACTGCAAGCTTATATGGTAAATTCTAATAAACACATTGCAGGGTACAGATAACTTATTACTATTTCCAACAAACAGACTGGTTTGTTATAATGTTTTAGCTCACTAAAGCATAAAAAGTTATAGTAATTCATACATATAATTTTCTTCTTTTCAGGGCCCACTAAAAACCTGAACAGGCTTATATTAATGGTGGCAGTAAGTGCAATCAACTTAAAAACAACGTTTTGTATTACAATTTTGTATGCAACACTCAACTGTATTAAGTAATCATGGAATACTGAATGAGACGGCCATGTCAATTTCATAGCATATTCAATATGTTATACAAAAATAACTTCAATTGTGTAACAATTTCAATTGTGGTAACTATAGCATTATACTTTATAGACTACATTTAAATAGCTCAGTATACTCACTTCAAGTTCATTCAGCCTTTGAATACGAGGTGTGAACCTCAGTCTGTCTACGTCAACTGCGAAGGGAGGCTGCCAAAACTGTAAACATAAAAGACATGTATGATAGAACACTTCTATAGATATCATTCTTATTTAAGATGCTAAAAAACTGTTACTTATAGGGTAAGGGAAAACATTACACACACAACTATTAACAACTAACTATATGGTAAAAAATTCAGTTTGGGGTGACCATAACTCCACAATTGCAATGATAGACACAAAAACTTCTGATTATGCCATGAGAGCAGAGATTTGTGTAAGAGTATGTTAAGAAGTTAAAATAAAGTAGTTTACATTAAATTCATCAGTGCTAAAAAACATAATTATTAGAGTTGAAAAACAGTATTTGAAGCACATACAATGAACTTAAAATAAAACTGTACTATTAAGAATCCTTTGTTTTAACACCTGCTTTATAATAAAGCACATATAAGTTTGATATTATACATAATCAATTTATTAGCTTAAATTCACTTAATAATGATCACTTATTTACTTTTTGTCTTTGAGTGGCCAAAGACCTTAAATTTGCAACAGAGGTCGCTGAATCTAATTAGATAGCTATGATCACAGCCACGGGTTATAATTATCATGTATGGTAAAATTAATGATGAATGAATAAGAAGAGAAGATATAACTACTGAAAGGTCATATTAGAACTACTATACCCAGTTTGTGATATCAAAATTTAAAAAGAATAATACTAATTACTACCACAGATAATAAAATACTACAGCTAACGTAAAAGCGCCGTATACCGACCGACCTCCTGTATCCGACCATTTTGGTTTTTTCCCTCCTAAACTTATAAATTTCACGTTAAAGTTATGAATTTGCGCTCAATTAGTTCATAAATTTATATTACATTATAAGACAAAATTTGGTTTAGATACGTTAACAGCAAATATCTCATTTGACCGAAATCGTCGCAAGGGAATTTTTTTTGACAAATCGGATCCGAAAAAAACATAAATCGGCGTAAACGAAGATCTGGATTATTTTGAAGAAAACTTTGCTTAATTCGTAGTATTTTTGCATCATATCATTTATTGGTTTGTTGAGCACCGTCGATATCAATCAGCAAGTAATATTTGCGTATTTTATTCAAAATATCAAGCAAATAATAATGGTCGGAATCTGGTCCTCTATAAAATGAGTACGTTCTGAATACCGACCACTCTGGTCGGATACAGGATTTTCGTACTTTGGGAATAAAGCTATTTTACATTTGTTTGATGAGCTTTGAGATTATTTCATGTTAACTTTCTTACTCTTAAGATTATTCTTATTTTAAAGACCTGTATCCGACCAATACTAACTATTATAGTTTTTTTGTAAAAAGTGTCTAAACTTTGACTTTTAATTCTCAATACGTATCATTACGTCTAACATTGAATGTTTTGAATGCTTACTATTTAGTCATTTTAAACAGATATAATTACTTTTTTGCTATATTGTTATATTAGTCAAGTGTCAATAATGTAAAACAGTACTAAAAATATGTAGATATGTTAAAATTTAAAATTTTATTACGAAATAATATGATTGGTCGGAATCGGGACACGATTTAATCACCATGTACCGGTATCCGTCCAACTCAAGAACCTTTGGTTTCTTAGTACATGGATCAGTCTGCATGTGTTAGTTTCAGGTGTTCAGTGCATACATCTATTATACAAAACAAACACATTCACGACCATTAACCCTTGCGGGGTAGTCAGAGGTTCAGATGTCCATCTCTGCAATTGCGAAGGTAGTAATTCTATGGACACCTCGAACCCACGTGTTAACCAGATAGTCAATACTCAATGTGACAGGTGGTCAGCCATGTCGCCATTTACAAGCACTAACTATTACCTGTTCGGGGAACAGGTAGGTTTCCTCACGATGTTTTCCCTCACCGTATAATTCGATGCATTTCGTAAATGTGTTTTTATTACGAAAATGTACATAGAAATTCATTAAAATTCATTTCCATTGGTACATGCTCAAGTGGGATTTGAACCCTGTACCCACTGATACAGAGTCAAGCCCCAAACAACTGAGCTACGTCGAATTAAATAATCTATTATATATATACATATATTAACCCCTGTACTTCCCTAACGGTATAGGGATATGCTTTTGTTCGCCACCTTGAACGATCCTCATAAAGATCTCGTGTGTCTTCTGTTCCTTTCCCTATGTAAACCCACTTTGAGAAGATCATATTTAGATCAGCATAACTTCTACGTGGCCTGCCTCATCCAGCGCTACCAATCTAAGTTTTGTAAATATTTTCGTAGCCTAGCTTTCATGCATCCTCTCCTTTTGCCTAAACAACCTTAACATTCTTTTTGATATTTTCACCATCTTCTTTAATACGGCATCATTCACGCCTTCATTTATTGCCTTACCCTATCACGTCATCTTCTATTATGTACATATTTTGTTAGGAACCTGATCTGTATTGCATTATGCTACCGTGATACTTTTTTCCAAACCCAACATTCAGTACCATATATAAAAGTAGGAACCAGAACGGCGTTTTTGAATCCACTCTCAACCAGCGACCAGTCATCAAACTATCTTAACCCCGTTTGTCATATTTCCCTATTTCAGTCTCTTCCCCGCTCTATATGACCTTCACCATATCTAGTCAACATACTTGCCAAATATACCAGATTCTCACTTTTTTACTTGTTCCACTTCCTGATCGTTCACTTCTTATAGAGATTCTGACATACTATCCTATCTTTCTAAAGCATTCATGATAATCAACATACGCTTTGCTAATGGGATGAGCAGAGACTATCGATCGTCACCTTGAACGATCCTGACCATCTCTCTGGCTTCGTTTACGCCCATTCACCGTCTCATACCAGCTCTTTTGTTGCCTTGAAAGCGAGCAAGGGCAATACGGTATAAGTTTAGGTATGGAGTGACTGTTCGGTTTGGCAGAAGAGAAGGTGACAAAGATGAGGCCCTTCAGCTCTCACAAGAGTGTTATTTGTTAGCCACCTGGATGTTTCAAAAAGAGTTCCACAATTGCTTACGCCATGCAACGCTCTAGTTTCAATTCCACTCCATGACCATCATAAAAAGCTGGTTTTTAGGTCTACGGCAATGAATGTTCTTCTCGATCCTACATATCAAGTCAATTCATAATGAGAGAGGGACTACGCCACTTTGGTACTGACGCTGGGCTATGTGTTAAGGCCGCGACAAATAAATTTTACCTACGAAATATTCGCAGCATGATTTGCTTTGTCAACAACAATAAAATATCGAATTTTTTTAAGAAATTTACAAGCAGGTAGCATACTTATGACTGGGTTATATTAAAGGCTTGATTTCTTTCGTTTTGTGAGCATAGAAGGTATTTTAGCAGGCGAGATACGGCTGGTCGGAATCAGGCACCTCAGTGGTCGGAATCAGGAACGTCAGGCGTCAGCCGGTCGGTAATCCGTGCTTTCGGTATAAATCAAGTTTTTTGAGTTAGATACCAGATTTAGGTATGAAGAAGGCAAATTTGATATTTTTCTTTGTTATTTTATGAAAGTAGATATCGTAATCTTTTTAAAGAACGTTTTATATTATTACACTTCAAACATTTTCTTTATCTTTTTTGTGATTTACGTAGTCAATTCTATCAGTGGTCGGTATACGGCGCTTTTGCGTTAATAAGCTATACATAATAGTTAGTGGTTTACCGAGCTTGCGCACAGTAATGTAATGTAAAAATAAAAATGGGTTTTTAGGATGCATAATGGCAGCATATACCTCTAAAACACTGGTGTACAATTTTTGTAACTATCAACAATATAGACATCAAAACACACTCCAATATATTTAGAAAGACTTGAATTTATAACGTTCATAGTGAATGCTATAACGACAGTTACTCTAATCTCTTCATAGTTACTTTAAGAAAAACATATTCTGTATAAAGTTTAGTGCACTCAATAATTAATAAGAACCACAGTTACACAGTTTTTACAATATAAAGGTTAAATTTAACACATTTTTGTTCACAGATTCACTTAACCACAATTCAACAAGAGATAATATATTGGAGAACACTGCAGCATTAACCATAAGAAGCAACTCACTGTAACTGGGTCATTTCAATGGCCGTACAAGAGATAAATAAATATGTAACAAATAGTTAATGAAAAATTGTTTATTTAACTACTGCAACAATAAAATTCACATTGATTTATATGAATAATGGTAAGAAATATCAAATAAGTGTTGTCTGTTCATCCTATTGCCGCTGAATGTTAGTTATGAATAAATTAATTTTAAATAAATGAAAGAATTATCTTTATTTTATGGTTGGCATTGAACTTTACATTTTAAAAATGTGTTACTTATGTTAGTGGTACTTCATTATTGTATAACAAAATAAACATACAATTTGGTATTGTTATTAAAGATCAGATTTATGCACTTGGTTTGTTCTACACTGTAGTAGATAGTGCGTAAACAACATTCCTTATCTTTTAATGTATTAATAATGTATTTTAGTAAAAGCTCTCGTGTTTACAATATTAGTACTCACTCAATTGGACTTTTGTCTACAAATTTATCTACAGTACAACTAACCAACAAATAAAGGAAAAACATAGAACAATCCACAATATATTTATATTTTATTTTGACTTTCACATGAAAACACACTTTGTGACCTCATAACTATTACCAACAGATAATAACTATTTTATTTACTTTGATAATCCAGTTGATTTACGAATTATCATAAATAGTGATTTATAATACTACTTGTATTTTTATTAAAATTAAAGCTGTTTATATTGATTTTGCAAAATAGAAAGTAATTTATATGTGTTTAGAGAAAATACTTTTAAATATAGATAAAATTTAAAAGATTGCTAGAAGCAGTCAAAGTTAGGTTAGGAAGAAATCAAATGTTATTTTTAACTAAATAATTATACTTAATTTTGTTGAGGTTAGATTTGCACAATTAAACTTTGTATTGATATTTCAAATATTAATTTTGCATAAGTAATAGATTAATAATATTGTTTGTAAATGAACAACTTATTGTTTCACTTTAGTAATCAGATATTGAACAATAGCACCTATTATTAAATGGCACTATTTTACCAGCCTATTTCCTGTACTGTGAGGAATTGTATTTAGAGTTTCGTAAATATAACTGAATTGAGAACTTTTGAGGCTAACATACTGGTAAAATAAGGTAATAATACGAGGTAAAACCTCTTTTTATCTAGTGTTTCGTAGTTGACGAGGCACTGTACAAAATGGCAACCCATAAACTTACACAATAATGCACTTGCAATTTGAAGGGGTTTGATGCATATACCGTGGATTTATTAGATCGATACAGGATTTATCACGCACGTTTCAAAATGGAACACAAAAATAACACATAGCATGCACACGACAGCCCACGATGCGAATTATGGTTGCATCACAATGTACAATATGCGTGCCCTCTTTTTGGGGTTGTAATCCTAATATAACGCAGTTAGTTTAGCTTCACTACTTTTCCAACTAGAATCTAAAGTGTTTTAAATCAAAAACACTGTATTCAACTTACTTCTGGTGGTTTGATTTTGCAAATTCCTGACTTCTCAGCCAGGGGTCGAATCTTGCTTATGTACGCAAGTGGATCCTGAAATTCTTCTGGTGTTGGTTCAAACACGGGTGCCTCCGGAGGCACAGTGAATGAGAAATTGTCTGGCTTCATGGGAGAAGCGGAATCTCCCATATTCACTTCCACACTGGCTTCGTCACATTTTCCCATCTTCGTAATGATATTGACTACACTACTATACAAAAAACAAGTCACTTATAAACACCTGGTCATTTTATACCATTAAGGAATGAAAAGAGCGCGTCCACAAAGAAATAGGAGCATAAGAATTCGATTTCCCATAAGGACTCACAGAGATACAATTAAAATTATCACAAGCACAATCGCCCCGCACGTCTAGATACAAATAGCAACTTTCCAAACTGACTGAATCAATGTTACCACAATTTATCGAAAATGTTATTATATTTTTTATCTATGACATTCGATTGCATACACTGCCGTGGATACAAGGTTGACGCCATACGCTGAAGAGCAAAATTCTCAAAAAAAGTTAATTAGTTATGAATTACAATACAACATTGTGTTTGCGGTCCCAGATATCACACCCAAGGTACTGCTTGCTCAAAGGTTAAAAACGCGGATATGTCTTATTCAAAAAATGTTCAAAATTGTATTAAAGTAAATGCAACGCTGAACTCATATCGAAACCACTTGAAACGGGGTTATGTGATCTTATCAGATTCTTTTGTGAGGAACACAGATAACACATGATGTATTTTAAATAATTAAACAGATGTGGTAGTAAAAATAAAAATATTTCGTAGTAAAGTCGACAAATTTGCGTATTTACTTTATAATATCTATTTTTGTATTCCATGAAAATATAAGCGTATGTAGACATATTAATATGATAAAACTAATTTATTGTATATGTAAAAATATCTATGTAACCTCAAACATTTAAAACACTGAGGGAAAATAAATGTTTTATCTAGTAGCATTACTTTTGACAAAAGATTTTATGTGTAATCCTAGAGTGGAATTTAAAACGTGAAGAAATCACTTCACTATGATTTGGAATCTATTTTACAAGCTGCATTAAATTAACAAAACGCATTTCTTATGTCTTACTTCAAATGAATTAGTACATTTGCTTCCGGATAAAACAAGTTTAGGCGTTTTGTTCTTCTCTTGATACTGTTGTTTATTTTATACGTTATTCTGTTAGTTTTATGTACAGTATGTATAATGATTACCCTGTGTTAAATATAATTATGTGAAAAATACTTCATCTAATGTGACCAGGTCAACATTAAGCTTGCACTATACTTCAACTAATCATAAAATTAAATGATTATATATTCAAAACGTATGATTCTGATTAAAATCTGACTTCATAATCAATCTTTAATAATGATACGAATATCCTATATTGAAAACAAGATTAATATCATCGAAACATATCTTTATTTAATTTTATTTGATCGATGAGATCACATCCGTTGAACTGTCACTTCAATACTTCCGTCTGTCAACCATCCGCCATTTGCGAATGTGACCAACTGCGGAGCGAGGCGCGCGTGTAGTGGGTTTACTATGTCGAGTGTTTTATTTTCATAATAATCTGGTTTATTTGTGAAAATAATTGCAGTGATTGACTTGTTATAATGATTGTGAGACTGTGGAGCATCCTATGCATCGCAGCTGTGGTGACCGCCGCGCACAGCTCGAGAAATGAAGGCAATGAAGGTTTGTACTACGAAAAATATTGACCTGTCTGCGACTATTTTTAATTTAAATATTTCCCGAATAATATATACGACGTTCATTGACCCTACATACACGTATATTATTATAAAACATGAGATAATTTAAAAGTTTAGAATGTTTAAATCATGTACACTGAAACAAAAACAACAGTAAGTGATCGCAACAAATCGATCCATAATACAGACGAATGTCCTCAAATTTCACGTCTGTTTGTAAGCGTTCTGTCGAGTTTAACCTATTTGAATCAGTGTTCGGCGCTTTTCACCTCGTGAAGTGTGTGGTCAAAGTTAGAAGAGATCGTGTGGGTGTCAAGAAACTGGTAATACAACTTTTCTTGCTGCCTGCGACCAGATGCGCTTGTGTGCAACATTACTGTGACCGCGCTGATCAGAACTTCATTTGGTTAATCGCTTTTACGTGAGAGGTCATGCAGTTTCCGTCTAAAGGACCGTTCCAGACTTGCACACCATCTTGACATCAAAATATGATTCATACTTTGTTGTATCAATAACAAATACAAATACCTACATTGTATATAAAAAGAAAGGCTTTTAAATCATACTTACTATTTTGTTTCTCTAATTTAGAGCTTAACAATTTCTTAGCCTTGTTGGTTGTAATAAAATAAAGGTTATTAGCTAAAAGATCACAGTGCATAAAATAAAAATGAAATGAACCAACTTCTGAACTCATAAAATTCATAACACTTTCTTAATAAACTTCATTTAGTATTATCCTTTTATTAAATTCATTCAGTTTCTCCTTTTGACTGAGGTTAATCACTAAAGTTATTGTTAAAAAGTGCCACTGTTTAAGTGATAGTGTAGAGAGTCAAACACCGTTTACCAACATTGCCATAGTTAATCTATTTAGAGGCTTAAGTGGTTAAGGTTCAGCGGTTTCTCTTGTACCTAAACCAGCAGTAAGTTATCATCACTTCTATACTGGTCACACTAAATGGGGTTTAGCGATTGAGTGAGAATCTGTGTTAATCTATCATGTTCCTATCAAGCTATAGACAAAAGTAATAAAGCTTTAGATATATGTAGATTAAAATATTAGTTATTAGTCTGGATAACAATTTTATGTGAGTTTAATAACACATAGAAATACAATTTTGTAACTTTTTTCTTTATAGCACAATAACTTACTTACAAGATATATAATAACCATCATTCAAAGTGTTTTTTTCGGTTTAAACTAACCTGCTACTACTAACATTGCTTAGTGCACTGTAATTAATGAAGTGTGAATTTCATGTGATAATTGTACCAACCATGAATTGAAGATACAGTGCGTCTATTCCATTCATTTACAGTTAATAGGGTCATGTACTTAGCGAGTTGCTCAAGTGTTTTTGCTCTCCATTCTGCTGAAGTAACTAAACATGTAATAGTGTGGACTTGTTCCTAGTTGAGTGAAGCATGCAATGAATGGAATGTAAACAGACTTTAATTCATTGCACATAAAGGTAAGCTAGTAAATGTGAATAACTATTTGTAATCCTTTAGGGTTTTAAGTGACAGCTTCTTAATTTTAAGAGGTCTGGGATCAGTTATGTTGATTTTCTATTGATGTTTTTGAGTAGGTATAGTACACATTTTAGTTTAAATGGTTTGGCTATTTTAGGTTTAATATAACTCATTTGAATTTTCTCAATATCCTGTTCAGTGTCAATAACAGTGTACAATGTAGGTGTATTGTTTTTTATTATTTTGTGAGTAGAACAGTATTGTTTATACTTATTGTATAAAGGTTAATGGATGTGAGAGAGGCGAGAGATTTGTCAGAATAATGATTCTGATTCTTGATAATAATGCAACTTGACTCTTGGTAATGACTGTCTATCTCATTAGGCAAAGGAGTAAAGCTGTGTATATTCATATTTCATTCTTAAATGCATTGTGCACAAACATTTCATCATTTGTAAAAAGCCATAAGCATCTAAAAGTGAAGTTGTGTTAACATAAAGTTAGCAGAACTCACAGCTGCATATGAAATAACTGTAATTTATGTTAACCTTATGGTAATATCTGTATGTGTGTCTCTGTATGAGACTATTGTGTTTAGCTTAAACAATTTTAACTATACATTTCCATTAAGCTTCACCTTTACTCAAAATACTATACAAAAAAAACCTAGTTGATTCTTTTATGAATGACCATACAATCTGAATTGTGTTTGTAAAACACAAAAAACTTTCTAAAGAGATCATTGTTTAGTTTGGTTACCCATATGTAGAAAAAACAGTGTGTTGTCTATTCTTGTTTATTATTTTGTTGCAAATAATACAATGGGTTGTAAATGACTTAAAAGGCTCATTGAATATCGTCACCCTCGTTTCACGAGGAAACACGTTATCGTATTACGTCATACTGCACAGCTAGCTAATTGGCACTCGGGCGAAATGGTATTTAATTCGCTTCCCTAAATACACACTATTTTCGTGTAAAATGGCGTAGGTAATGGGCTTTTGAGGCGGGATTGGCTTGCGTCTCACTGCTTATTCCGCTGACGGCTGACGATCGAATCTCTACGGTATTTTAAAGCCTAGTTTAGGTTGGAATATTGGGTTTTTAGTTTACAGGGAAAATGGGGAATGATATGTTCTACGTAAATCAGTTTAATGTATGTTTTTGGTTTCCAGTGTCATTATAATTGTTTGTCTGTGATAAATGCAAATGTATAGGATGAGAATAATTGACTGTCTGTGTTATCCTAATTTGTAATTCAATCGATTTATAAATGAATGAGGTTTTCTAAGGTGAAAGCTCATAACCATGGCTTTATTAAGTTATGATTATATTTTATAATAATTACGAATAATCATTAACTTACGGATAAAGCTTTTTCTTTTTCTCTAACTCTTAAGTCTAATTTGTCTCTATTAAATCCTTTTTGCAAGACACGTATGCTCTCATGATGTAAGGTAACCCTCCAACAGGGAATACATTGCAGCGTGTAAACGAATAGTGCTCAGGCGAAAGTTAATTAGGTCGTCAGTGGATGCCGTGTAGGCACTAAAAGCGTTTTAATGAGATTCATGAAGTTTTAATAACTTGTCGACAATGATGCATCGCTGCAGGCTATTTTGGGCGGAATTTTGAAGTTAGAATATTGGGCCAGTATGTAGGTACTGTGTGTTGAAAAGCGTGGGTAGATGTGTAGTAAAAAGGTAGTGTCTGGCAGAGACATGTGTCATGAATTTGATAGGTAAAGGTACGTAAATGTTTGATATTTAATTCAGGAATGTGGTAGTGTCAATACCGCGAAAGTTAACAACTCCTGTGTTATGTGGAATAACGATGAGTGTTGTATTTTATGTGTTTTTAAAGGCATATAATTCTGTATAAATATTGTATTAATTTTAATCGTTGGTTAACAATCGAAACCTAAGTAACTAATACAAATATTCTGAGATGTTTCCGAATTCGAAATAAATAAAAGAAGCTACTTTACACAACCTATATTCGGCCAAATTATTATGTTATACTTTAATCTAAACATCTAAAGTGTTAACATTTAGGTAGCACCGCCTCCCATTAAAAAGCAATAGATCATTTTCATCCTTTTTGTGAGTGAAACGTGATGTGTTTAGACCTAAGACTGAGAGCCTCACGATTATCAATTAGGAAGATTGCTCTCCTGCTTGTTTAGGCTATAATCTTAAATTACTCGTCCTCCCACGTTTAAGTGTAGCTTAAGAAATAATTGTTTATTATGTGCTCTATACATACTTATTTCTATAGTGAACCTAAGTGGATGGTGTTAGTTTTAAAAGGAACATAATAAAATTCTCAACAAAAATACTGAAATATACACCAAAATATAGCTTAACGCACACCAAGGTTAGGTTTGTGTTGGGATTGTTTTTTTTTTGTATACAATTCAGTACTTTTGGTGTGCATTTTAATACCATTTCACTATTTTCTTAAAGCGAATATACTATAAACTTCTTCGATTTATGTTTCAATAGACAACTTAATGTCACCAAGGGTTTTTCAGTACTATTCCGTTGGGTATTATAACCGTGAGATACCATGGTCCTCATTGACCTTATGTTTTCATTAAATAATCACTATGGTTGCTAATAGCCAAAAATGCATGCAAAATCTAGGTCGGATAGTCATTAATGAAAACATACTAGATGACATCTAGCTGTCATCGCTCAGAGTTGAAAGCTTTAGTTAAAACGAGCTCTATTTCAATATAGTGTATCTGGTACACAATATGTGTATGTATTCTGTGAAATGTACGTAAAATAAGTATCATAGAATACACGGAATTACTGAGTCACTTGTTTCAGGAAAGTAATAATCATGTAATGGTTATTATAATGTTTATTGTAAATAGTACAATTAAACAAGCCTGCAAATTTATATAGTTATGAATAAGCAAAAGGATAGTGCAGTGGTATTTTAGAATGCTAAAGGTGACCCTAGAGATACTTAGGTTAGAGTAGGCTAGAGCAACGAGAGTATGTTCCTAAACATACATACATACACATCACACTTGATTCCCTGTAGAGGGGTAGACAGAGATCACCGATCCCCAACTGTCCCTATCCTGACAAACCATTTTCGCTTCATTGGCACTCATACACCTCCTCATACACACACGGCGGTTATTAGTACGTCTAACGTTACCCCTTTTCAATATGGCGTTTATCTGACTCTCATGTCTTATTGGGCCATAAAATCAAACACATATTCTTTCAAGTTATAAATGTGTTAGCCCATGTATTAGCTAAGAAACCTTCTCGAGTTCGTATAAATATTTTCGGGAATCAGTATTCGTTTGTTCACGAACCGGGCTTTCTGATTTATTATGTGCATGTCTCAAAAAGTTCTTGTGCCTGTTTCCGAGAAGCCGAATTGATCTGTAAGGTCGGGGACATTTCGGTTGTAGACATTTGCGTGACCCGTTTTCTTTGGTTGGGCATTCTTTATTGATTTCTAGGCTTGTTGAATGATAAGTTTAATTATTCAGGCAATCGGTTTCTAGCAGTGATAACCTAGTTGTTGAATGAAATACTAGGTTGAGAAATTCATTATGACTCATTGTAATGTGTTTGATATGTTAACGACTACTGTACATACATACATACATATTAACGTCCTTTAATCCCATTCAGGGTGCACAAAACTGAAAATGTATTCTTGATCACTTTTTAACATTAATATTACTACTAAACTTTTGTATTCTTTATTTATTTATATAGTTTTATTAGCCATTATTTCAACCGTAAATGATCTTGAAGTGAATGATAAAATTGCCACATAATATGCCATAGTAGATGATTATGCTGTCATAATTTAACCATTTACATAAAGTATATAATACAAAACACCTAGAACCCCAAAAGAATACAGTCAAATCTTCATAAGAGACAGCAGACCTACCTATAAGTTAATATCTATCCATAGCTATATAATGTCAATATGATATAACAGAAGAAATGATAGCGATCCATACTTTCTTGGCTATAAATTGACTATGTTATGGCTATTGGGCACACATGAGCGTATATTGGAAAATTGCGGACCGATACACCGAAGATACAACCTTCGTAATCTCGGAGATAAAATGAGGAAGTAATGTCGTCGAGTGATGGGAACGAAAGGTTTATTTAGTAGGGTAAAGAGTAAGAGATGCTGAGAAATATTGGCGTAATTTTTTGATTCTGAATTCAGATTTGTCTTTTTAGGGTGATATTAACAAGGTGCGTTGTTATAATTGTTTTTAGGGTGTTTAAATTAAAAGTTATTATGCTTATAAGTTTTGAACAGTGTCCTTAATCAATCTTTAAATTATTGCACTAATTAATATATTGTATGATTTTTGATCCTCCAACAGAGTGAAAAACTTTCAAGGTTTTAAATACTTAGTAACGTTAAGGTATAAATAATAACTTATTTTCAGTATACTGCGGGTATAGTTTAGTAGTCGTATGTTGTCACAATAAAATACGTGACCCATCCCTAGAAAATATAGACACAATATCACAGTGCGTAGCTTTATATAAGGTAGGTACACACGCTTGGTCGTTTCATAAAAGAGGCTGTAAAGGATTTTTAAGATCTCTCGTAGGTGTACTGACGTGATGCATTTGTTTTATGTATTTCCTTACTTTCTATACACTTTTAGAAGAAGGTAATTAATATTAATGCGTGTAAAGTATACAGTATGTTTACTTTTTTACTTGTAGGGCCTGGATACGACTTTATATGCATGTGTAAAAATATGTTTAAGATATTATTTGCAAAGTACATTTTTGTATTCTAACAAAGCTTAGTAGTGGCCGAATACTGTATAAACGTTCTTACGTTCTATTTACTATCCAAAATACAATAAGTCACACATCCAAAGCTCACAAGTATATCCCAGTGGCAAATTGTGTAAAAACGTCAACAATAAAGCAAACAGCCTTGAACAGATATAAAGGGAAGCGAATAAATCTCAAGAATCAGCGAAGCCGGGATGTTTCCTTGCCATTGTGTGTTTAGCGAGAATCCGAAAAGTTTTCCCATTGTCCCTCCCAGAGTTGCGGAGTTCTTAACTCAATCGCAGTGATTGCCTGATCTTGGTTCTTATTGATTCTATGCTAATGTCCGCTGAGTGTGCTTGTTTTGACGCCCGGATTTATTGCCCGAATCAAGTGTAGTGTCCCGTGTTAGGGGACGTGAGAGAATGGTAACTAGCAGCCGTTCGTAAGAGACTGATCTAATCCCTCAGATTAGGGGTAAATTAAATCTCTCGGCTCAGGCGGAGGATTGGCGTCGTGGGCTTTGGCCTGCAACATATGCTGAGCCTGGGCCCTTTCACAGCGACAGTGCAGTATCGTGTCTTGTTAATTGTAATAAATGTAATTGTTAATGTTTTTGTACCTGTGCTGATTTTGTGAATAAACCTTTTTTCTATTCTATGTAAGTAATCTATTGGGCGACAAGATAACCTGTCACCAATGTTCTATTTAAGTTTCTTACCTTAATATTTATGCTTAAAAGGGTCCTAGGAGATGTAACTCCGAGGTTTTGATAGACCTTAAAAAGTTTAAAGGACGTGAATGTATCAAAGTGTAATGTAACCTAAAGTTCTGGCACAGGATTATATTCTTTATAGTCTCTGTAGTATAGGGAAAAGTCTAAAACCTGAACTATGACATAGAATTCCTACGCTATCTAGTTTTATACAATAAAAACTATCCAAAAATGTATACATTGTGGCGATACAGGAATTTCTGTATAGCCTGCAAGAGATATTCGTGAAGCCTTTTCACACAGAAACCAATAATAAAACCTTCCATTCTATGTAAAAAAGTCTAAACAAGAAATTTTGTTTGTTATTAACAGGCAATCCATCACCTGAACAACTTATTTATTCCAATGTAGGTCCAAATTAATATGCAAAACATGACGAGGGTTTATTAGCTTTCAGGAATAATGTGTAACAACGCGACGTTCAAAGATTATTGTGCACATTATATAGAAACAAAAAATACATAAAACATACGCTTCACGACTTGTGTATGCACACTCCCTTTTTAATTGTGGCGGGGTATTCTTATGAGAGAGGTCAGAGGTATGAGCAATTCAAGCAATCCAAAGCCATTGTTTTAATTATTCTGCACCCAACGTGATAGGTAGTGAACCGTATCGCCGTATACAGCCGTATTACCTATACCAAGGGATAGATGTTTTCCCTCATCGTTAGCGACTGTAAATTAGAATTAATAAAATCTTATTTTTAAGATTTATTCCTTGGTACATGTCAGAGCCGGATTTGAACCTAAGATTTCTAAGAACCCGGACGTCTTACTTAGCTACAACCGCTTTATAATTAAGTACATCGTATACGTACCTATTATGAATAAAATAATGATATATAGGCAGTACCTCCCACGTAATTCGCGACTCGTCTCGTAAACACTTCGAATCCAATTCAGTGGAATTATCTCTTGAAATTGTGCCCCGTTCCGGTTATTTTCCAAATGAATCGCCCGCCATAATCCTGTCACGGTTAAGGTAAGCTTAGACGGCGGTTCCGAGAGATGGAAACTTGAAGGAAAATAAAGATGTAATGGGAATTGGTAAGAATGTAATATTAAGAGTATACGAAAGCCCGGCTTTGATCGACAGTAAGTTGATTTTCGCGGAATTTTCGATACTCAAGGCATGTACAGAGCCATATCTTTTCACTGCATCAATAGTTCCATTTTCTTTGAATGTTTGTATTGTGTTGTAATGTAAATTGCAATATGCAGTAAATAAACTATTTTTCTTTCTTTTCTTTCTATATCAACACAGTAAATTATCCGTAGTTTGAGAAAGTCACCAGAATTAAACAAAATACTCCATAAAACTTCTATGTCAACAACGCTAAATTAATATTTTTTTATGTTGTATTCTTCAGGTATAGTTTCGATGGAGTCTACGTAAACTTAACTCTGCACGAAATTGTTAATATACCTGTGCATTATATATTAATATATATGATAGTATATAGATAGTAGTCTTTCATTGGGTCTAAATATACGGTCTGAATCATAAACGATTCAATTTGACTAGCTTGTTTATTATGAAGCATTAACTTTTTTCACTATCGACTCTCATCTCAGTTTATCTTTTGTATCTAAAACTTTTAAACGACTTTAATATTCTATTTTACTCCTAAAAACATAGTTTTATTTATAAAGGCATTCCCAGTAAGTATCTGCTCGCGATAAAGTCCGCATTACACTAGTTTATGCATCGCGATAAGCCGAGACGAATGTTCAGTTGCCAAGTTAATAGCGTGGAATAGGTGAAATAAATCCAGATTAAATGCTACACGTCGTGCGTCAACTTCGCAGGTGGAGTTAGCTATCTAGAATGTTCTAGAAAGATAGGGAGGTTTTATTCGTTCATACCTATATTTACACCTTTCCTAATGAGATAGGTATATAATATTGATAGCAACCTTGAATGATCCTGAGAAATCTCTTACTTCCCTCACACCCAGTGATTTTTCTTATCCACTACAACATATAAAATCTGACATCGAAAATACTCGCATATTTTAATTGAACGGTATACAATTTTAAGCAATGCTGTGTTCTAAGAATTGAACTATGGTCTTACATACTTGTACTTTATGCCAGTTTCCCTATAAAGGAGTAGGGAAAATCTCGGATCCTGATTTGCAATTTCGATCAACAACTTTCGCTTTATTCACACCCATACACTTCATATTCACTCGCCAGTTATAGGGTACTTCTAACGTCACCATTGTTCAATATGTTGTCAATCTGACTGTCATATACTTTTCGTCAATATCATTCATCCGCATAACATGTCCAAACCATCGAAAATGAACGATGAATTTTCTATACACAATACAAATTCTCATATAACGCAAACATGTCGCCGTTTCTTAAACATCTTATCGGGAATACAAACAGTATTGAACATAGCGAGCTATGCCGTTTTCTTTGAATTGAATTGTGGTATCTATACAAACATATCACGACAGTTAACGTATTGTGCTATACGAGGTATATCAAAATTTTGCGTAAAGCGTATACAAAAACTGTCTGTAAACCAACGAGTTATCATGTCTCCGTGGCTCTGTTAACCACGAAACCGATTGAACGTGAAAGAATAAATAATAAAGATACCATAATAAACCGTGCTAATCTGGAAAGTAAAAAATGTAAATGCTAACTAGCTGCCGTTCTTCGCGGATGTCATAGGAGGCGACTAAGCGACTGGGGGTGTGTGGAATCTATTGGGCGATAGGCTAGCAACCTCTCACTAATGTTCCGTGTAACATTTTATATCGAGGAGATATTATATCTCCGAGGTTCTGTCCACCCAAAAAGGATTAAAGGACGTAAAAAAATATACGGGATTTAACCTAATGGATTCGTTCATTGTTATTATAGGATTAAGACAATAGTGTTAAATAACCGTTTGAAGATTTAGCAAGAGTGTGGTTTTGGAACGATGCCAAAAAGAATTTCCCGAAAGAATGAGTTTGTTATTAGATGTAAGTCTTCAGGAATTCAGAGCATGATTCATGAGCAACTTTTAACGTCGCTTTTGAAAGGCTTACGTGAATTTTCAAGTTATTTTGTTACCGTTGGAAGTGTGTAACTACACGTAATAAATACGTAATGTTATAGCTGCATTAATAGCATTCTTAAGTGTGCTATTTATGTTAAAACCATTAAAGGTAGTGTTGTGTACTGCTTTTTCTCTAGTTTAGACTTTAAATAGAATTTCCTAAAGGTCCATTTTCTAATTCCCTTTACAACAAGGACTGACTCTTAATATACCTGTCTTTTCTATACGTTAGACTTTCAATAGAATGTCCGTAATATTATTTTCATTTTCATTGCAACATAGGGAAAAGGGTTAATGCATGTAGGATCCAACCATTTCGTTAAGTATTTCCAAATCAGATAGAGAATTAATCTTGAATGTACTATTAATAAAAATATGTATGTATGTAATAATAATACAGATAGTATACATTTTGGATATATGTGACAAATTATACAGAACTGTGTCAAGTCAGCAGTGGACTGCGGTAGTACGCATTTGCTTATCTAATCATTCTTTTTTATCAGACAATGAACCTAAAATAAAGAATCCAATTTATAATTATAGTTCGACTAGTTATATCTCAGTCTACGTATACAAGTATTGCATCTATACTATAGAATATAAGTACTTACTTATGAATGCGAAAATTTGAATTTGTTTCATCAGATCTGTTAATCAGGAACATCTTATCCATAATAATCTACGAAGATACTTATTCTTATTCTGTAGAAGATTCTTACAAGGTTCCTTAAGAGTTATCGTCAAATTCCGCCTATAATTTGCCTAAGTAAGAAAGTTTAGTTTATTGCTAATTCTTGCTACAATATCGCCAGAAATACCTAAGAAGCTCCTAGTCCTGAAACCAATAACAAAGCAGCTGGTAACCTCCAAACAGCCAAACCAGCACAGGAAAATAAACAACGGAATGCACTTTATCCCTCTTTGAACTCCATTTCGGTTTTAGCACTCTTATTTTACAAGAAGCTTGTTAGGTACTGTTTAATTTCTTATCCGAGAAATGGAGATAAAAAGTTCATGCTACTGAAGACTTTAATTTCACGCCCCGATGATTCATTGGCTCTTTTATTGGGAATTGTTATCTTATTTGGTACCGTTCGATTGGGCTTAATATTAAGCCTTATTAAACGTTTGTTTTAAATTGGATAATATAATGTATTGTCTGTATGGGTGAGAATTAATATGTTTGAAAGACCTAATGAAAGAGACGGTCCTAGATTTTATTGCTTGCTGAGTGTTGGTATAATTAGAACTCAAACATTGAAGGTAATTAACCTTATATAACAGACGTGAATTTCATTGTTTTATATTAACTCTATGTATGTAACTATCTAAAGCTGGAACCATGTAATTTACACATTTATGTGTTCTGTATGCTGTATTTGGTAAAATAACAAATACCACAGTCGTACAAATTACACCAAACGTCATGGATGATTGAAACGCAATAACAAATATAATCAATTAAAGCCTATAATAACTCTTTCCCTCACAATATCAATTAGTGAGTGCACTGTTCCTTTAATTCAACTTATTGTTTAGCAATGGCGTCACTTTTTTCTCGTATAGACTCAACCGTTCAGCCATCGGAATGCAGCAATTAACAATCGCTCTGGTCTGTCACGTTTCCCGCGTCGTCTTTTGTTTGCACATAATAAGTTATTCAACGCATTCCTTTCGAGAGGGGGGAGAGGGGAAATCTGTAGTTGTACGGGAGCGGGTACCAAACGTAAGCTTTTAGCGGATCTTAAATAAAACATACATACATACACGTAGCGTATAGAATGCAAACATAGTTTTATGCAGCTATAATGGAACCTCATTCGTCTTCTTCTTTGCTGTGTATATTCCCTCATCAGGAGCAAAGGGTTTGCAGCAATGATCCCCATTTTGCTCAACAGAGCCCATAACAGCCTACCACTCAGGCTCTTTCCAGCTGTATCCAGTTGAGACAGCCTCCTTCTCAACTGAACGCCTCCATGTCTCACATGGACAGCCGAGTTTCCTCTTGTTAGATAAAATAGTTTGTTTTGATTCAGACAACAGTTTTCCTGCATTGATTGATACGCATTATAGAACTGCGCTGGTTATAGGTTTTTTCTCATGTCATGCTTTTTTTGTTGGGAATGTCAAAAGTAGCGATCGATAGTCTCTGCCTATCCTGTATAACATACTAGTAATAATAAACTAATATAACATACTAAGTAAATGTATGAATGTAAAAATAATCATCAACATCATATCATATTGTATCACTGTGCTCAACAGTGCCTGTAATTGTATATTATTATGACAAATGATAGTTGTTAAACATTATAGTGCAATAGAAATGATAATTGTTTAAATCTCTGACACCAGTTATTATGTTGTATGATATAGATAACAATATCAATCAGATAAGATTGTTAGACAGTACGCAGAGCTCAGTCTTGTTATGACTGATCACATGTATGCTAGGAAGTGTTGTTTTTTTTATTACAGTATTAAAATGATATTTGAGAGCATTCTGCTATATATATTTTAGTTTTTGAATTGTTTTAATCTCAACGACTATTTGCTACTTTGTTACGAAGTTCTGTATTAAACGCTATAAAAGCTCATAACGACATTGATTTGCTACTTTTTTGTAGTAAACGCTATAAAAGCTCATAAACAGTTTCGAAGTTTAATCTATTGAAACAGTTTTCATTATCAGATACATAATATCAGAGACATTTTATTTACGTCTGCACTAATCTGTCGTGCTCCACTTTAACTTAACTTTAACTTAAAACAATCTCCATAAATCTCGCTTGCTTCACTCATCTCTGTTAATCTTACATGCTCTTCTGTTCTTCACGCTATTTATACAGTGCATAAGAAAAGTACAGCCCTATGTTTTGACAGTTTCCAAATATAATATAAAAAGCATTTAACTATTTAGGGCCAAAAAGACATACACAACACCTTACACGTTATTTTAGTCAATGATAAACATTTAATACATTAATAGGAATATTGCTGGTGCAATAGAAACAAAGCTCTCGAAACTTAACCAAAATACAAACTAAACTTTAAATATATTTCCGCTAATATCCAATGTTTGGCATCACGCGTAACACCCGATTCTGGGAAGTAACAGCATTATGCGGATGGTGGGCCGAACTGGGAGATAATGGCCTATTAGACGCCCGATTGTTGCGGCTTATGGATTTGGGGTTACAAAACGCTTAGTGGTGAAACCTTGGAGGTAGTGTGTAGCCACCTTTGTTTAGGCTTTTGATTATGTAATCGTTAGGTGTGGATGTAGCAGGGCGAGTAGGTTTGGGTGTTTAATAAAGGGTCGAGTTTTTTGAAGACGTTAAGGTCTTTTTTATGGTAACATACATACGTTGATGGTAACTATTGGTTTTTATTGTGATAAGTAATGGTTTTATGAGGTTATGATATAATATTACTTGTGAAGCAGTGTCTAAGTCAGATTACGTTAGTTTTAAACAAGATTAACTTTGTATTTCTTAACATGTCATACATCTTACGGGGCTAGATGAACTTTCAATGAAGACATTGTTTTATCAAAATTAACCTATACGTCCTACATAATACAATAGGTTTTAGAGTAACACACAACGTTTCTCGACCTCTGTGAAGACAATACACATGAAATAAAGCATAAGTAGGTACCAATAGATGCATCTCGAAAGATAAACTATCATTATGACGCTTAATTCTCGTTTCGTTTAAGAGAAAGCTGTTCCACCCACAGGAGGTTTAACATGATTCACCCAAATTCGCTGCATGTACTTGTACATACTAAAATTTTATGTGTTATTGCTCAATATACTATTTTAAAGATCTTAATTAGATTTTCAATCAATTAGATAGATTTATTACGTCTTTGTCTCGTGCTAGCTGGAAGGTAAAAGCAATAGTAGCTAGCTGCGGATCTATATGTCGTAGGAGGCGACTAAGGGACTAGGGGTCAATGGAATCTATTGGGCTATAGGCTAGCAACCTGTCATCAATGTTCCATATGACATTGCAACCCTCGTATTCTTGCTAACAGTTGATCTAGGAGATGTTTTCATGTCTCCAAGGTTCTATCCATCCCGAAAGGGTAAATAACATAAATGTATATGTAATATACAAGATTGATGTAAATATATCTTGAATTTTCAAGCTTGGAACACCTTCATAAATAAGAAACTAATAAAAAGAGTTGAAACGAATAGGATTAATTTAAAACTTCCTGATTCTTGAGTTTCTTTAGATTGCCTTTCTTAAGTTTGTGTATCCGGTGTGGCTTTTAAATCTGTCAACTGGCTGGACATTTGTTATAATATTAAGCGGATGGCTTACAATGCTTTTAAAAGTTTGATCTGAGTGGTTTGTCGGTTCAAATCGTATGAGATTTTGTTGAAATAGAAGAGCTTATTATATTCTATTAATTTAAATATCTTTTGATTATGAGCTTTTCATAAACTAGTAAAGTGATTTGTTTGTTTATTGGTATGAAAATAAAGTGAGCCAATTTATTATGTAAATATCTGTTAAATATAAAGAAACTTTATTTACATGATGATTCTAATATTTAAAGCCTGTACATTGAACATAAATAAGTATTACCTTTGAATGAACCTAGTTTATTACGTAATAATAAGTTACATACATAAATATATACTCAACTTTGATTCTTGAACTTCGATTGAACTAAGTCAATAACGGTGAAACAATTCTCCCATGAAATCGTGTCAAAAGAACGTAGAACATTGGCTGCATAGTCATAAAAAGTTCGGTCATTTCACACCTCCGAAACTTCTATAAAAAGCTACCTCCCCATGTTTACTTTTCTACCTGTTTTAGAATGTATTGTACGTTTTGAATTTTAGAACTTGAATGTGAGTTTAAGGTGGCTTTATAGCTTAGGTATGTGTATTAATATAAATAAAAATATTAGAACACTTCAAGGTAGACTAAACCTCGAAGAAATTTATTAATGCACACGTTCTCTTTTGCTTACAATAGTAGTAATATAAAATTACTTTATGCGTCATAGGTAAACCCATTTCAACCTACTGCTTTTTGTTTCTTAATTGAAAAGGTTAGTTTGGTTATGTACCCCATGCAACATATTAACTTCATAAACTTATGACAGCTTCCGTTGTACGTCAGTTAAAATATCCTTTACATCGATGTATCTTTAATACTCTTAACGTGTCCGACCTGCCTCTAACGGGCTTTGAAAGAATATCTTCCTAAAATATTTCTCGATTTCAGAGTGGAAAATGTCCTTTGAAAAGGGTACCAAAGACCCGAGTATTTCGTGTGTACGTGTGTGTTCCAATTGGATTCTGTTTCGATTGAAAAGAACATTCGAGATAGAACCAACATGGCGTACGGTGTTTGCCCATGTAGGTACTAGTTGCAATTTGTCAAATCGAATGCTGGCTTGTTTCAGCGAAAAGTTTATTGTGTAAGCTTGTTTATAGTCGATACTAAAAGAAGGGTATAAAAGGTATGATGTAGAAATTTATGATATAATATGTTAAGTCTTTCCAATGCCAAGATGAATATCCTACCAGTGTAAGACATACAAGTATAAGAAATTTTAAGAGGCTTGAATACACTGTGATGTCATTTAAGTATGATGTTGGTATGATGCGTATTAAAACAATGTCTTTAGTAGAAATAAACTATTTAAGAATTTTCTCTCTGTTAAGTGATGAACGGTTCATAACAGAAAATAAATGAACACATTAATAAGTGACCTATATTTAAGAAGGAAAATAGACTACGAAATACAGAATATAAATACATTAATTTAGATCTTCATTCCGGACATAATTCAGTTACGAACAAGGCCAACCCTAAAACACTTCTATACAACGAATCCTTTTAAATATTCACAAAAACCCCAAACAAAAGGCAAAGTTTAAAACTCCAATAAAACTGAGAAGCACTCGAGCCTCCGCAATTAAGTATTATTAAGCTCCTTTACCGAATAAGAGTAGCAGAGTTGCGGAGTGAAAAGTTCAATTAGCTAAAAACTCAACGAAATTGTTTCATAAGTATCTTGACTTCTGCTCATCCGAGATTAAGGAATGCGAGCAAGTCTAAGCCTAAACTATGTGGAGTCTTGGAAGGTAGGGATGGGGTGGAATGGAAACCTTTCAGAAATATTATATACAGGCACGTTACGAGAGGTACAGAGAAGTATGTAGGTGTAGGAAGAGATTATTGAACCGTTTTTCTCGATCCTTACAAATCACTTATTCAAAATGTAATGTGTTAGTTATATTACACACTAAGGGGAGACTAAACAAAACATTCTATATTTATAGCATTTGTTAGTTTTATGTAAAAATAACATGCTAAAATGAGATCTAGGAGTTATTATTGCGTCTCCGAGGTTCTGTCCATTCCTAAAGCGATTACAGTACGTGAATATATGTATGTATGTATTCCTAGCTGGTATGTATTGCAAGATCCTTAAAAATGATGAATGTATGTTTCTGTACATGCCTATTTTCAAAATTACTATTATTGCCATCTGTCGTTAACCACCATGTACAAATGGATTTGTAAACGATTGAAGCATGCATGGTGCACGAAATATGAAGTTGCAATCTGTCATCCAGATATCGGGCTATTCGGTAGCAATGTGTCAATCACACGAATCGTATCCGACACGTTTCATCTCGATTCGATTGCAGTTTTATCTGTGAAATACCTATCTGTATATGTACGTTGACTGTTAATTTACTATGAATAGTGTAGTTTAGATTGTTAGAAGTATCTTGTTTCCGAAAATACGTTATTCTACTACCAATAGATGTTGAATAAAAAGAATTCTATATTAGTGCTATATAATTAAATTCTGCAATAACATAGTGCTTATTTTGTTCCAAACAGCAAAGTCGTATACTTTTCAATCACTAAGTCCCTTTTTGGGTGGAAAGAACATCGGAGATATAACAATTCGGTCAATTTCATGAAAAAATACGTTCTTGCATGGATATATCATATATCAACTCCATCGCTTCACTACATAGTATAAAACAAAGTCGCTTCCTTTGTCCCTACGTCCATTTGTATGCTTAAATCTTTGAAACTACGCAACGGATTTTAATGCGGTTTTTTTAATAGATAGAGTGATTCAAGAGGAAGGTTTATATGTATAATAACATCCATTAAATAGTGGAGTAGGCTATATATTTTATACCCGTGCGAAGCCGGAGCGGGTCGCTAGTTTCTAATAATAGCTATCACCTACTAAAGGAACATAAACAGTCTACGTTGCCATAGCAACATTGATGTATCGGTCACGGGGGTACAGTATTATGTTTCCGCAAGGTCACTCGCCATTATGTGGAAAAGGTGGTATTATAGATCGATATTCACTGGCTTATGCAAGCTAGCTTGTGTAGGAAAATTGGTTATTCTATTTCCATAGACAAATGACATTCGTATATTTTATTATGTATATTTTTACCCACGTGGATATTTGTCTTGTTTTGTGTATGATTAGAGGTTATTTTACGGGGCTGACTATTATATATTTTATTATATATTATAGTTACCTCTTAAGCGACAAGTAATAATTATAATAGAACTTTTTTATGTTTACTTATTAGTTTAATAGGTATATTGTTGTTTATATGGTAATTGTTATATGTTTGTTGCTTATCTATTGTTAGGAACATTTCTTGTAAAGTAGCCAAGTTTTGTTTTTAAATACATAGTTATTTATCGGTCTATATCCCAAAATTCTGAAGAATTATAGTAATATGTGTTGCCTAATAATAAATACATACGGTTCAATTCCCGAGTGATTCCATTAATAAAATAGATCTATGTTTAATGATTGACAATGGTAGTGCGGTGTCGTGATATACTTAAATAAATTATATTGTTTACCAGCAATGAGATCATCACCAAGACTATTTCAATGAAGCCCCTGACTAATAGTTTAGTTATTTAGTGTCCCTTGTACTATTGTACTAATAATTGAGTGTAAATGTATTTCTAACTAGCTGTCTTTCGTCCTGGCATGGTGTAGGACGCGACTTAGAGAATAGGTAGAATTGAAATTTTTATTACAGCGATAAACCGATATACCAAATACACAGTCCTTTACTGAATAATACAATAACAAAAATTTACAACAATTTTATGTGCGGTATTATCCAAATTGAATCTCTTGAGCGATGGGTCAGCAAACATGTCACTAAAGTCCATATAAACCATCATAATACCTAAAGTATTTCGCTTTCAAAAACAGATATGTTTCCACGGTTTAGTGCACTCCAGTCCATCCCGAAAAGTCACGTTGTTTAATTGACAGAACCTTGGAGACACCAAAACATCTCCTTGATTACTTGTTAGCATGAATATTGGGGCTGTAATGTTATATGGACCATTGGTGACGGGTTGCCAGCTGATCGCCCAATTCCGTTTTACTTATTATATACCTATGTATACTATTTACCTTTTACAACATGCCGGGAAGGACGCCAGCTAGGTAGTATTCTTTTTGCGTCGGAGACTAGCACGGGACTTCGAAGAATTTAAGTGCATGAAATGTATTACAGATGGTATGGTCTATAAAGCCCGTGACTAATACCGAGCTAACAACTAAACTACTTGCTAGGTACGTTTCAATGTCTTATCCACCTGTTCCCGCAATCTAGTTAAGCTAAGTTAGACCTAGAACTTGCTACTTAGGTGTCCTAGGGAATCTAACTTAGTGCTCAGGTGTGATCGCGACGTGTTTCAATTACACTGCTTAATGCTAACTTAAGGGGTGACTGAGGAAGTGTTAATTAGACTTCCTAAGTGTTTTGACTATTACTAAGTTTTTAACTTAACCACGTGAGTTAATTAAGTTTGCTTTCCTGATAGTTTCGCTAAGCCGCAACGTCATTCAAACTTAGGATATTAACTTACGTGCAAGTAATGAATTTACATAAGTTATGCCTAAAGTCATTAAGGTGATATAATGAATGACCTTTGAGGTACTTTCCATCTTGATAGGGATAGGCAGATGTATTAACATATATCTACATATTACATTCTGATGGATTATTATTGAAAAATGTCTGCAGAGTTTCTTGGCATTTCTTCTCTGGCTTTCCTTTACGAAATGCCAATAGTTAAATTAGTATTATTTTTTAAAAACACAAACGCGTTCACGAGCATTATACTCTTGCGGGGTAGTCAGAGGTACAGGTGTCCATCTCCGCAATTCCGAAGCTTGTCATTCTATGGACACCTCGAACCCACGTGTTATCCACATAGTCAGTAATTAATGTGACAGGTGGTTAGCCATGTCCCCATTTACAATCACTGACTATTACCTGTTCAGGGAACTGTTTTCCCTCTTCGTAATATTCGATGCATTTCGTAAATGTATTTTTATTACGAAAATGTACATAGACATTCATTAAACTTCTTTCCCATTGGTACACGCTCAAGCGGGATTTGAACCCTGTACCCACTGATACAGAGTCAAGCCACAAACAACGGAGCTACGTCGAATTTGTAACATATATAGCTTTATCACATACAGTCCGATCCCAGTCGGCACAGGCGACCGAACATTAAATGTTAATATGATAAAAGGGAAACAGCTGCCTGTTTTTGGTACGTCATTTTTGGATGTTGATGTAATTAAGGGGCACTCGAGTGTAGATGACATTGTCATGTCCCTCCCCGAATTTTCATTAAAAATCATGAAATTTTCCACTGAAATAGCACTTACAAGGGTTTGTGGAGCTTTTTGGAGGCTTTATGGGGGCTGTGTAGAGGTTAAACATAGATATATGGTTATATTTTATATTATAAAACAACGTGTGGAAACCTACCTGTTCCCCGAACAGGTAATAGTTAGTGCTTGTAAATGGCGACATGGTTTATCAGTTGTCACATTGAGTACTATCTGGTCAACACGGGTGTTCGAGATTGCCTTAGAATTACTACCTTCGCGGTTGTGGAGATGGAACTTGAATCTCTGACTACCCTGCAAGGGTTAAATGGTCGTGAATGCGTTTTTGTTTTGTATAAGTATATATAGGGATATTTCGTTTTATCTTTCTTACTATACTCGTCATTGGATATTAAATTACTGACTTTCACATTCAGTAAGAAAAGATATCTCACTTAACAGATTAAAGATAAAGTCGTTTCTGTAACAGAAAATATGAAAATACAACTTGCATACTTTTGACGGAATTCCGAATGAGATTAAAATATTGATACCTTCAATGAACTATTTATCTAAATATAATTTATTCTTACTTACGAGTATAATACACCACACTGTTTTCTGTTAAGCATATGTAATGGGTGTTTACAATACGGTGAAATGAAATACCACCCAATTTGATAGGTAACCTAGTTGGTTATAAGTGGATTCGATGTGGCCATAAATGATTTATAAGTACATATAACTATCAAATACGATTAAATGGACGTCATACTGAAAGGGTGTTAGAAATATTAGTCTAAAGGAAAAGTGGTTTCTCCTTGGAAACCCTAGAAAAGGAGATCTGAAAAATGGGTGACATTAGAAGTACCTATAATCGCCGAGTGTGTTTGAGGAGGTGTATGAGTGTCAATGAAGCGAAAGTGGTTTGTAAGGATCGGGACAAATGGTAATCCTTGATCTCTGCTTACTGCTCTCTTAAGTTAACAGACGAAATGTGTATGTACGTAAATGGGGATCCGTGATCTCTACGTACTGTTTAAAGAGTGTGTTTTGTGTATGTTTGTATGTAATACCTACATACAGTTTTCTACATACATACATATTGTGTGGAAGCTTTAATCCGCGTCTCAAACGCGGTCAAAGGTACATATCTAGGTGAGCGATGGACTGAATGCCTCGGATAGCTGGGCGAAAAAATGCGAAGTTTCCAGCTAGCGTTTCGAGGAATGCGTAAAAGGAATTGTTTGTGAGTCTGGTTCAAATGAGTAATTTGTACCTTTTCTAGTGAATTTTCGGGTACACATACATCACGTCCGATTCTTAACTAGGGTAGGCGAAGATTATGGATCCCCATTTTTCTAGATCCCGGCAAACTACTTTCGCTTCATTGACATCCTTACACCTATACGGCTACATACGGCAGTTATAGGTACTTCTAACGTCAGCGTTTTCCAATATGTCGTCTATCTGACTGTCATAATATGTCTTATTAGGTCGGCCCCTACGTAAGCGCCCTTCCTCCTCACTTACATGTAATACTCTGTTCTTACTTACCTTTCGTTAATATGCAAAATAAATCATTGTTATTATTGTAAAGTATGTAGTTTAACCTTTGTAATAGCGTTTTATAGCTTTTGTGACTAATATCAGCTTTTATTTGCTTACAGGTAATTACATTGAGAAACCTTGGTTCGAGTTAGTCATAGAACAATGTGTGAGGAAAGTATAATATGGTATGGTTTTATCTAAGTATTATCAAAGAAAGAATATACGTCAATTAATATGGTAAAGGTATTAAATCTTTTGATAATTATGAGCGTAAATAGAGTGCAGATATATGATATGTGCTATCGTCATATCGCATTAGAAGTAATATTCTACTCAAGGCAGGTCTACAAGAAGAACGAAATAGCATGTAACTATGAGAAGGTTAAGAGGTGTGAGAGAAACAAGAGAGATTTGTCAGGATCGTTCCAGGTGGCGATCGATAGTCGGCTTATCCTCTTAGGGACGTAGAGGCGTGATTATATGTATGTACAAGTAGACTAAACGTACATAATTTATTGAGCGATGGGCTAGAAAACCTAAATTCGCACAAAGATGGTTGTAAAGCTTAAACGTACCTTTTTCACTATCAAGAGGAAGTTTTGTTGTATATAAATCAAATACAATTATAACAAACGGACGAAAAAATGTTGATTTGTGTTGAAACATGCTAAAAGTCGAAAGAATTTTAATGAAAATGCTATCATTGTCTTGTCTGTAGGATTCAGTAACTTTCTTAAGTAAGATGAATGGGGTGAATTATGAAAACATTTCGTTTGTCTTTTCAGAGTAAGTAATGAAATGTCTGAAGTGATTTATTTTTGTTTAATTAATTAATTAGTTCAGACGCTCTGGGTTACACGTGGTGTTTAGTGTTCGTTTGATTTGTGCTTAGGTTCTGGTTAAGATATATGATTTAGTTACAATACTATATTTTAGCTCAGTAGTAGTAGTTAGGAGTACATATAACCGCCGAATGTGTATGACAGAAGATGTATGAGTGTCAATGAAGCGAAAGTGTCCTGTCTAGATCGGGACTAATAGGGATCCGTGATCTTTGCCTACCCTACTACAGGGTATCAGGCGTGATGTGTTTGTATGTATCTTATTGGAAGTAATATTAATTACATGATTCGATTTTTTTACTACTATACAAACTTTTTAATGTTATTATTAATGAACGTGTACACAAAAGTTTAATAAATACATATCTTTTTCAATAATAGTTTTATGCCTACCAAACTCCTAATAAAACGTAGGTAATCTTTCGACCGTATTATCCATACTCAGTCTTAGAAAAAAGGTAACCACGTAACTCTAACGTTACGCAACATGGTAGTATAAAGCAGTATGATTAAGATAAAGGCCGGTGTACACTGCACGGGTGTCACACGAGGTATGTGCAAAACTTAATCCTTGGGGGCACGGGGTATCTTGATTCTGCTAATGAGGTGAAGGTTGGTTCTTAGCTTTTTTACTTAAGAGGAAATATCGCTTCTGTTTGTTTATCTCTATAGGACTATGTTTTGTAATGTTATAAGAAATTAAACCCTTTTAACATACTGTTAGTCTGTAATATAACATACACGTACAAAAAAACCCTAGTAAACTTAAGAAGCTTTCAGTGGATCTGTCATATATTTAGAGTCAAAAATTCATATAATTTAAATCTTTTTTTCTCACTCACCGTTGGTTATATACTATTATGGTCATAATATGGCGTATAAGCATAAATAAATATTAAATAACATTAGATTACAAGTATTTTTTGAGATACTTAACGTAAGATAAGTTAAAGGTCGCATTGAGATTGGATAATACAAATCAATTATAGAGATTATATAGACACCTTGCTTCTCCATAAGTAAACTTATCGTGTTAATGTGTACGTATGTATGTTGCCTTTGCTTTTAAAGACAAACAAACGCGTAAGACCATTAAGCCTTGCGGGGTAGTCAGAGGTTCAGGTGTCCATCTCCGCAATTGCGAAGGTAGTAATTCTATGGCCACCTCGAACCCACGTGTTGACCAGATAGTCGGTACTCAATGTGACAGTGGTAAGCCATGTCGCCATTTACAAGCACTAACTATTACCTGTTGGGGGATCAGGTAGGTTTCCTTACGATGTTTTCCAGTGTTCAAGCAGTGACTATACTTTTAATATCTAAATTTCACGTGAGCTTTTAGCAGAATCAGCCTACTGCGGTGACCTGAAAGTAGGTTGTACGTTAGTCATGCAACTGCAACGGAATGTCTCTTATCGTGGAGTATTTTATAAATTGTTCCCTTTATTTTTAATATTACTTAGCCTAGGAAAACTTTGTGTCCTAGTTTGTGAAGTAGAGCTTAAGTTTTGGTGTATGTACCTATATACATTTGCAGTAGTTTTGAATCGTAATTAGGAGCATACTTGTTTTCACGTCCTTTTATACATTCATACATTTTGGTCAGATCTTAGATAAAATATAATCTTAGTTTTAAGACATTCACGATTTATACTCATGATTAATAAGTAACGGGATTTATCGCGTATGTTTTTATATAATAAAGTTACCTTAGTAAATTTATTATATAAAAACATACGCGATAAGTCCCGTTAGTTATTAATCAAAAATATAATCTATTAACACACTTCTGTATACAAAGGACTTTTTTATTGTGGGGTGGTCAGAGATCGAAAATTCGAAGGCATGTTAGGTGCGAGCCACTCAAAGCCTTATTTCACTGGATAGTTAGCACTTAAAGTTATGGTAGTGAACTGTAGGGCCGTATACAGGCACTATCTATCTAGGGACGATCGGGCTTTGGGTCATACCTAAAATTTCAGACATGGGCACTTAAACCTCTGATTACCCTGAAACAATAAAAAGAGAGTCTGTATGCACAAGTCGATAAGCGTATGTTATGTATGTGTTCATACGAATATCATATTATGAAGCTCCATTGAAAGCGTAACTTTGATAGCTCATCAAAATATGCCCCTGTTCTCTCATAATGGAAGCCTGGCATCGGCTTTCTGTTATTCAGCCTCGACCATAGAGATGAAATTTGTGCAGTACCTACTGGTAGTTATAGGTGGAATTTTATAATATATTGATCATATTTAATTAAGTTATATTAGAAGACAAATAAGTTGATGTAATACATAATTCAGGCCTATACGTCCCCAACGGGATAGAGAGAGACTATCGATCGCCACCTGTGATACCTAATGTTAAGCCTATTTTATGTACATATATGCAATTAGAAATAAGAGAATTAACAAAAAGCTTCCACGGGTTAAAAGTATAAAGAATAAAAGTAAGAATAAAGTATGAAGATACAAAACAGAAACACTGTGACGTAATCTAATTATTTCCCTGTATATTGTAACACTGCAATTATCCAATTTATTGCACCCTTCTGCATAGATTAACATAGACAGTTAACATGAAATGACATTTCAGATGAGTGACAGCCACTGGCCATTTCATAATGTGTCATTTTGATACTTATTTCATTGTGGGAATTAATTTTAATGTATTTGTTAATAAGAGTCAATATGTATTATTATATTATAAAATTATAATACCTATACATTTCTGTAATATCCAAAGAAATAAAAGTAACTTACTTTAAAATCTAGCTTCTATCTAGTCTATAACGGTAGTTCAAGATGGTATATTTGTAGTATAAATATTCACGAATACCATTTAATGCCACTTCTACAAGGTATGCAGTCTGCTATTTATGCGATATCCTATGTCTTACTGGGAAACGCGGAGCGCAATATTATTAGTGCTGTTTTATTATACTTTTGTATTCGCTTCCAATACTAGGGATTATTTATTAAAATAATACGTTTATACATACATATATGCACGCCTGTTTGCCCATTCGGGGGAGAGAGAATTTCGTAATGCAATATTGTTGAGGTATATAGAATCTATTGGGCGATGGGCCAGTAACCTGTCACCAAAGTTTCATTATGTCCATTATCCTTGCTAATAAGTGACCTAGAAAATAATATATATCATCGAGGTTCTGTCGATTTGGCGATTGGTGGTTAGTTCACCGCCCAATAGATCCATTTATGTCTTGTCTCTTAGTCGCGTTTTACGAAACTCTGAAAGAAAGTCTAGCCAATACCGTTTTTATAAAATAATATCACTATTCTTTACTAACCTAAAAAAAAAAAGGCATTTATGATCCAGTTTATATTATATAACAAAAACATAACATACGCTTCACGACTTGTGTGTACACACTCCCTTTTTTATTATGGCGGGGTAGCCAGAGGCTTGAATGCCCTTCTCCAAAATTTCGAAGGCATGTTAGGTATGGGTCATTCGAAGCCCGCGTATCACTATATAGACAGCACCCAACGTGATAGGTGGTGAACCGTATCGCCGTATATAGGCACTGACTTACCTATCCTGAGAACTAGGCAGGTTTCCTCACGATGTTTTCCCTCACCGTTAACGACTGTAAATTATGTACGTAAATGAAAAACACATAGTTATTTAAATTTCATTGATTGGTACATGTCAGAGTCTGGATTCGAACCTAGGACCTTTCTCATACGAAGTCCGAGGTCTTACCCACTGGGCTACAGCCGCGCTTTATATTATATCTCTCTTTATAAATATCCCAGGGGTAGCCTAAATCCAATCCTAGAGTCCCATATCCGCACTGTCAGTCCAGTATAATTGTCTAATTAATTTTTGACTTATCCCGTTATCAATCGAGCCTTCCGCAATAGGGTTTCAGCCGACGCTTTATAAAGATTATCCGTCGCTAATCCTTAACTGGTATTGCCGATGGTCTAAGGACGCCTTTATATTGGTTGTGGTTTAGCATCGAATATTACGGTGTGGAAAAACATCAAGAGGAAACCTACTTGTTCCTCAAACAGGTAAAAGTCTGTGCTTGTAAAGGGCGTCATGGCTTACCACCTAACACACCTAACTATCTGGTCAACACGGGTTCGAGGTGGCCTTAAAATTGCTAACTGTGCAATAGTGGAGATGGACACCTGATCCTCTGACTATCCCGCAAGGGTTAATTGTCGTGAACACGTTTGTCTTTTATGTCTTAGCGTGGTGTAGTTAAAAATTATTTAAAAAAATCGTTTGTTAAATTCGATTTATATTTGTTTCATTACAAACAGGCAGGTAGAGATCACGGATACCTAATTTTGTAGCTGGCAAACTTTTTTCGTCATTAATACCATTAGTAATAAGCTTATGTGCATAGTAAATGATATTGTCCATAGACTTACTTTAAACTTTAAAAACGTTTCTTCATCTTGAGAATCACTTTTAGCCTTCACGGTTGTAATATACCATATAAAATTCTTATAATAAACTTTTTAGTATTTAATATGCTTTGAAGAATACGTCCATGTTAATCATGAATATTACGAGCTTTCATCTATGACCATGTCCCCCCTACTATAACTCACGTTTAAAAAATCAACACCAGTATAAACCCACCTTTAGCAGCCAGCCACCATATTTATTCATAGCTCCCGAATCCTTTTAGCTGGTCATGCATATGGATGCAGAGACGACGTCGCTTCGAGGTGCCCAGATCTAATCTGATTGGGCTAAATGAAAGTTGCCAAGTTATTTTATGGGTAGGGAAAGATAAATGTTCAACTTGTGAATGTTAAGATATTCTATGTACATACATACGCATCAAGCCTGATTCCCTGTAGGGGGGTAGGCAGAGATTACGGATCCCCATTTGTCCCGATCCTGACAGACCACTTTCGCTTCATTGACATTCATGCATCCTCTCATACACTCTCGGCGGTTATAGGTACTCCTAATCTATACCTATCTGACCGTTATATGTCTTATTAGGCCGGCCCCTACGTAACCGCCCTTCCACTTCACTATGTGTTAAGTTGTTTTGGTTTTAATCGAAATACAATATTGTACGTAGAGGCAGCCCCTGCTAAGACTTAGTAATAATTATACACCTTATTTACGCATATGTCATAAATAAAGTTTCTTTGTCTTCATTTTTGACATATTTGTAAAGTTTAATCTATCTTGTAAATGAGTTGATATGTTTAATTATATTGCAAAAGCAATACCTATATATATATTTCTGTAATATCCTAAGAGATGAACATAATCACTCACTCACATAACATTATACTTAACGTTCTTATGCATTCACGAATGAAAACTCTTTCAGGTAGTCAGAGGTTGAGTGACAAGTAAATTTTTTTGTGATACACCATTAAGTAAGATTTCTTTTAATAGTCAGTAACTATGTATATACGGCAGCATGATTTACGTGTACCGTGTATTGATTAGCAAATAAAACACTCTAAACCTACGTGTTACATGATAATCAATCTAACGTGACAGGTCGTAAACCATGTTGCCATATACATATACGGATTCTTACCTATTTTGAGGAATAGGCAGTGTCCCGTGTTAGTCTGGGACGTAAAAAGAATGCTAACTAGCTGCCGTTCTTCCTAGCATCTCGTAGGAGGGTACTGAAGGAATAGGGAAGGACTAGAGGTCAATGGAATCTGTTAGGTGACAAAGGCAAAAGCATTCATAACCATTAACCCTTGGGGGGTAGTCAGAGATTCAGGTGTCCATCTCCGCAATCGCGAAGGTAGTAATTCTATGGCCACTTCAAACCCACGTGTGACCAGATATTCAGTACTCAATGTGACAGGTACAGGTAAGCCATGTCGCCATTTACAAGCACTCACTATTACCTGTTCGGGGAACAGGTAGGTTTCCTTACGATGTTTTCCCTCACCGTTGAACCGTTCTGTTAGGTGATAGGCTAGAAACCTGTCCCCAATGTTCAATATGAGATCAGAAGCCCAATATTCATTCTAATCAGTGAACAAGATGTTTATATGTCTCCAAGGTTCTGTTCAAGTGAAATGGGTTTGAGGTCGTGAATATATATGTACATAAGAGTAAGGAACTATAATTATGAATCAAGTAATATATGTATTTGCTTTTCATATTCAAAACAAAGCGAAGTTTCTATTGTCATGTGTTCTGAATACGACCTATTGTTGTGTTTGGAAGCTGACGGAGAATTTATAATGGATTGTACGTATTTTGGTCATTAATATTTTTCTAAGTTTTAGTACTAGTGTTAATACTAACTAATGGAACTAAACTAGCGTATTGTAGAATTGTTTTTTCATAAACAGGAATTTGTAAAAGAACGATGAAAAGACAGTGGATAGATTTACAGACTTAGGAGCTTTTCCATTTACCTTATAGAACTGTAGGCAGATATCACGTTTCCCCATTTTTCTGATCCTGATAAACCGTATTCGCTTCATTGACATAAAATTATGCTACGATGCATTTCGAACACTGTGGATGATAAACAGTCAAGTATTTAAGTTATATAGGTAGCTCAGTGGCTGGAGCCAGTTGGAACCAGTCGGTTGTCTCTGAATCATTAGGTACAAAGTTCGATCCCCGGCTGAGTATTAGTAAGTCCCTGATTAGCATGGAAGTAATGTATCAAAGTTATTATATATCTACACTGTATTTGTTATTCATACTATTTGCATTACGTTTGTAGCGTATAATAGAACACTAACATCAAAGCAGCTTCCGATCCTATAACAATCATTGTACAAAAGAGCACTTGTATTAAGTAATTTATTCATGCACAAACCTAAGTTTTTCATCTCAATACCACTCGTTCGTTCTACCGTCGACACCATGAATAATTCAACGGGTATCGTTCACTCTAAAGTTATATAAAGTCTACCTATTGGATGGTTAAAGGAAATGTGGATATTAAGGCTGTTTTTACGTACGTATACTTTAGCAGACATCAGTTTTTTTTAAAATCACATTAGATCACGTTAGAGGTGAAGAGAAAAGTCACTGAAAAACCTGTTGTCTAAGTTAGCTTTCTAAAAAGGTTGATTATGAAAGAATTTTTAATATTTGACCAACAATGGGTATCAAAAAAAATCGATATTCCTTTAGTTTTTGGTATACTAGGAATAAATTCCATTGGTTACATAATTAAGACCAAAACAATTAAAACCATGTGCGAATATTAATTATCTAAATTAGTTGTTAACTACATAAACTGTTAAGTGATATTCCTAATTAAACTTTAGCCTAACCAGTTGTAAACCAGCATTAAAAAAATCGATATTCCTTTAGTTTTTGGTATACTAGGAATAAATTCCATTGGTTACATAATTAAGACCAAAACAATTAAAACCATGTGCGAATATTAATTATCTAAATTCGTTGTTAACTACATAAACTGTTAAGTGATATTCCTAATTACACTTTAGCCTAACCAGTTGTAAACCAGTATTAATATTGATTCGGTCTAATCCATTCCCAATCCGTAACTGTACAAGAGATGCAACAAATGTGGGGTGGATTGACCTAGTTTCTATATTTAGTGGATGCTGCCTGATACAGGTATTGCTAATCCAACTTTGTCTAGTGGTTGATTAGGGATGGATAATTGTAGTGTCGTGCAAGGTCCTTTATGGAGAGGTCACATTATATATGATTGGTATTTCAAAACCATTTATTCCTTACTAAGAAGTACTTATCACTGCCGAGTGTATATGAGAAGGTGTATGAGTGTCAATGAAGCGAAAGTGATTTGTCAGGATCAAGACAGATGGATATATAGGTATCCGTGATTCTTTCTACCCCTCTACAGGAAACAGGAACAGTGATGTGTAATTATGCATATTACTTACATGTGAATGATCTTATTTGTATCCTCTAAAGGTCGGCTATGCTCATTATGCTTACCTTCGGTTTCGGTAAATATGTATATTAATAGAAATCTTAGGTTATTTTTATAATACCTTGTCTATGGCATAAAATACCTATAACGAATCTTAAACCCTAAGAAAGAAAGCTGTCTTGAGAACAACTAAACTGGACTAGCAAAGGTGTTCTTTTTTAACCCCAAAATATATACCAAGCATTACTAAAGCCTCTATAACATACTTTAAAACTTTCTACTAAGAATCCATTGGAAATACAACCTTAGTAGTTTAGTACACTACACTCTATTACCATGCAGGTTTTAGCTATTCATTACGGACAGTGTGTTTGTAGAAGACAAAGTCTATCGGTTAGCCAGTGCACAGCAATTGTCTAAACACAGAAAGTAGGTCAGGTCTCTCTAATTCGTTGGCTCAACATTTCAGAAGCCTAGGTTAGCAGTATGGGCTGATGTATAATGATAGTTATACAACCTCCGTGGCGCGATCAGTTAGACGCCTGAACGCTCGTGAGGTCCCGATTCCCGGTGGAGGCAGAGTTAAGAATAACGCTTTTCTTCTGCTTTCCAGTCTGGTCGTTGATTATAATGCTATATATGTATTTATCTATATATAAAATGTATATATTTCTTAAATTTAGGTTGACTAGTACCCTTAACACAAGTCTTGTACTTACCAAGGGGCTAGTTCAATTGGTGTAATAGTGTCAAAATATTGTTATTAATAGTTGTCTATTGGGGTAAAGGTGTTCTGAGAAATAAGATACAGGTGTAGGTAGGGTACGTATACTTAAATACTATCTTAGTGTCAGTTTATTGGAATCTAAGGTTTGACTGGGTCGCTCGTAAATTAGGTAGTAAAAGTCTAGATAACTTAGGTTTGGGTAAGGTGCTAACTGTCTCGTGAAATGTAGGTTTTGAGTAGTTAAACACTTTTAAAATGATACTAGTGAGCACTTAAGATTCGTTTACATGTCGTTCAGAAGCAGAAAGCACATGATTTTTCTTTTCTTTGATTTTGATTAGGGCAAAGATCGTAAAGAAAATGAAATCTTAATATTTCTCGTATTTGGTTAATCAGTATATCTGTATACTGCGGCAAAGCTTACAACCCGTCACATTATATTCTAATTATCAGGTAAAAAGTTACACTATACTCAGTTAACAGTGGACACTCAACCTCTTTAAAAAAGGTTTTTAACATACATTCACCCCCTTTAATCGCTCGACTCGATAGAACCTCTAAGACATAATATCTCCTAGGTCACTTTTTAGCATTAATAATGGGATGTTACATGGAACATTGGTGACAGGTTGCTATCCTTTCGCCCAATTGATCCAATTAATCCAAGTCCCTTCTACGATATGCCGGGAGGAATGGCAGCTAGTTAGCATTCTTTTTACGTCCCTTTAACAGAGGAAAGGGTTTTCCCGTCGTTAATGCATACGCTACAAGATTTTACATGCGAATCGACTGAGACAACTTTGCGGGTAGGCGGGACGCGTGCCTGGAATATTGATTGTGGTCGTTCTCGTCACGTCAAAGGGAACTTGGGTCGTGAATGGCGTGAGTCAGCGCTTAGGTTTACGACTAACGTGTGTAAGGGGCTTTTATGAGCTTCGGTTTAATAGGTGATAGGTGTGAGGTAGTGTTTGTCTTTCTGGTTAAACTTTGGGAATAGATAGGTGGTGTAAAGTGATACTAGAAGCTGGAACTGTAGGTAAATGGTATGCTAATGAAGAGAATGTAGATGATCTGCAGAGTTTCTTGGCATTACTTCTGTGTAAAGCTTTTTCTGTACGAATTCTATTAGTTTAATTAATCTAATTAGCTTTAATAATTTTTACCTTATGTTGAATAAAAAGATTTTCAATTTCATTTTCAAGAAACTGTTTTAGAGTAACCGAGGAAATAACGAGTGTACCGTATATTTATGTATTCAAACCAACATGAAATTAACTTACATACCTTGCATGTTACAAGAAAATCTATAAGTATCATTAAGTTATACAATATACAATAAAATGAAAAAAAATAATTGATATTTATATTATGAAGTAAAATGTCGATGCATTAAATCTCTTACACCTTCGCTCTTCTCAACCTCTTCAATTTGCGTTTGATAAATCTTAAGGGTCTGATACGTGACTAACATGAGTAGAAGACATGTAAGAGGCAATAAAGGAAGTCAAGTTCCGTCCTTCAAAGGAAGCTCAGCTCAGTATGACTCAGCAAGGTTCCTTCGTGTAAGGAATCTACTACGGTAGAAATGTAAAAAGGGAACCTTTTACTTATGTCAGATTTCGAATTACAAACATACATATCAAGTCCGTTTCCTTCTAGCGGGGAAGGCAAAGTTCACGGATCCCCCCATTTCTTTTTGACATTTCTCTTTGACACTCATACACACTCGGCAGTTACATGTACTTCTAACGTCACCTTTTTTCAATATGGCGTCTATCTGACTCTCATATGTCTTATTGGACAAGCCCAATTTCCAATTAATAGTTATTACTAATAATATTTTTAACATTGAATATAAGAACAAGTAAAATGAAAATGATCTGGATGGGTAAAGCTGCTGATTCAGAAATCATTTATCCGAATCACTGATCTGCTCTCATACAGTCTTACGTTTTCTTACTTTGCATTTGTAGATGGTATAGAACTTTAATTAAAAAACTAATGCACTTACATTATGTTCTAAGTTTCAATATTCCTGCTAACAAGTTACCTAGGATATATTATCGTGTGTCCGAGGTTTGGTCCACCCCTAAAGGTATGAAAGGACGTAAATGTATTTATATGTATGTTCTGGGACATTGACTTACAGTCATATTAATGTAACTAAGTATATTCCCATTTATTTCCGTTGTCAGAAGGATATGTAAGTTATTCTCAGCTGACATGTTCCAAAAACGTTTGACATGGGTAACTATAGTCGTTTTAGAATATCCAAAGACGAATAAACCCAGGAAATTAAAATTCCGCGAAGGGCAAAGGGTCTTGTTACGTTCGGCCAACGTTATCGTAATGAGAAACCCGAAGCCGGAATTATTACCGTCATTTTTACTCCGCAACATGAAAGGGAGCGTTGCCACTCGACGGAAAAATTCAGATGACAGCCCCTAAAAGCCTCCGGATCGGTCGCTGTAACCCCGGCTTTCTTTGGCCGTAATATAATCAATTTGTAGACTGATACAGGGGGAGTTACCAATTAAAATAACTGCAAAAAGAAGCCCCGGCCGCCTTGAGGGGGAATAGGTTGATTCTGCGAATTGTGAATGCTAATGATGCTGTTTGAAGAATGTTTATCGTTCGTTTGTACTTGCATACTTGATGTTGTTTGAGATGCGGAGTTCATTTATTAATTTAAGGTTTATTTTTCTTCTTGTAGTTAAAGGAGTCGAGATTGGTTTGTTAGTGAAGATCCCAGATAAATAATACTTCTCTGTAATTACAAATATTTCGAGTAAATGTTTACGTGAATTTGCATCATTCATTGTAGGGAATATTTTTTGTCTATCTTGACTACTTGTTCTTAAAGGTAAACTGTGATGAATCTAATTTGTATTTGTGAATTGTCATAAAATTTACATCTTCTATATATCGTAGGATCGATATCGTTATATCGTTTTGATGCAGTGTAGCTTGCGTTTTTACTAATACAAAATATATTAATTTTTATCCGTAAAAACCTTTCAAGACTAAAGATCATTTATAAATGAGTATCTATAATTCTAATCCGCTGAAATAAAACCATTAGTATCTTCCCCCTTATGCTACGTCTCGAACCCATCTCGTAATTCCAATTCCTAGCTATTAGCAGAATCTCGCATCAGAAATCATTACATGCTCCTCGCCGAACTCTGTGTAGTAATAATAATAATAAATTGTCTCTTTGTTGGCCAATCGAGCGGAACATTATTAATCGACTTGGCTTTCCAATTTCTCCTTTGATCCTCTCCTTGGCGATACTCGTAAATATAAGGCTCGTTCCCTTTTATATTCAATTTGGTTTCCAGCTCAAGCCAATGGAAATTGTGTTGGGTTCTTTATGCATTTGTGCTGTCAGGTTGAAGTCTGTCAAACTGTTTGTCGGTTGCCATGGAAACGAAACGGGATATTTGGTTGGTTAACGTATGTTGTAAATAAGTCAAATAGTTACTCTTAAAATTATTGATTACTGTGACCCGCTCCGGCTTCGCACGGCTATAAAATATATAGCCTACTCCACTATTTAATGGAT